>MU224461.1:430476-455990 GCA_018584345.1 Thuja plicata | reverse complement strand
ATTATTAATTAAGAATAATATAATAATTTAATATTAAATATTAAATTTCATATGATTAATAATAATATAACATATATAATATATTATTATTAATCAACATGTATTATATATATTATAATGATCATACAACTGAAGCTACAAACATCAACAAAAATAATACAACTTACAAAAAATGTACCTTCCAAGCATCATCAGAGTCGCTTGTGGATTGGTCCCGGGAGTATCCTTGAAGATTGAATTGTCCACGACCCTTAGGCTATCAATTCCTTTTACATGAAGGTCTTTGTCTACTACTGAATCAACTTCACACCCTCCATAGTAATGCCAATATGTTGCTACTGTCTCTCTACAAAATTTTTCTAATTCCTTATTATCTATTTCGTTTTGTGATAATTTTGGCCCTACAAGTTGAAGGATTTCAACATTTCCGTTAATCCTAAATGCAAATTCTTCAATAGAATTTGTCATGAAAAGTTTTGATACTACCTTAATAGCATGGATACATTCATCTACATCAAAAGTATGAGAAAAGTAGTTATATCTGACAGAGGGGATCTCTAGTGGATTTTTACTTCTAAGTCTAAGCTCACCCTTAGACAAGGGGAAAGTCACCTTGCTAAAAATACCCGCCAGATAATGATATTCAGTGCCACTTTCTTGTATAACATAACTAAAAGATTGAATGTAGACTCGTGAATTCTCTAATATACCCACTATTTGTGCTGGAACAATATCAAGTGGTTCAGGGGACTTGATAATGATTGCTATGCATGGTGGATCTTGAATCTCTTTCCCTACTAATTTTGAATCTAAAGAGATAGTAATATTCAATTCTTGAAGTAGTTGAGAGGGGCCAATTCCACTTAGCATGAGAAGTTGAGGACTACCTATACTGCCTGCGGACAAAATTACCTCGCTCGACGATGATAAGTGGTTGGTGGATACTTGACGGAAAAGACCATCAATGGTACTCATGAACTCCACACCAATAGCCTTCAGTTTTCCTATTGCACATTCATGCAACAATATTAAAAATTCTATTATAAATTAAAATAATATACAATCAAATCACTCTATATACGTTCTCATAATTACGTAATTTATATGCAATGTTTTTGAGGAAATTATAAAATTAAAGTGTACCTAACGAGGAATCGAAGAGTACTTTGGTAGCTGTGGCATTGAGAAGAACAACAATGTTATCTGGATTTGCATATTTCAGAAGATCTGCAGCTGTGTGTCTCTTTCCATTGTTGTCAAAAGTTAAAGCACTAATCTTAGTACCCTCCAAATGATCCAGAGTATACCCATGATAAGGAAGCACACCAGCTTCCAAAAGTGCATTACGGACAGCAGAATTCCAACGAAAAAACTTGTCTGGCGTGAAGGCAACAACATCCTCCACCCATTCATACGACTTATTAATAAGTTTCTCATCCCAATCCATCTTTCGAATGAATTCTGCGCTTGCCTTGCTGTAGAAGCCAACATTAATGGCTGTTCCACCTCCAAGAACTCTTCCTCTTACCAACTGCACTCCATCTTCTGAGACAAATCCCTCTGCAACATAAGGGAATCCACTGGGATCCCCAAGAATCTTTAAAACCTCTTTGATGTCTGCAGTGTCCGGATTTCCATAGGGGGAATCTCCCCTTTCTAATAAGAGAACAGAGTAATGCTGTGAGAGAGTTGCAGCCAGAGGACACCCTGCTGCACCTCCTCCAACCACGATGTAATCATATGTTCTTGCAGCTTCCTTTTCAGCATCAAATGTCATAAATGGAAATGGATATTCTGTAAACATCCAACATAAAGTGTGCCACATTAGTGCTATAGGGTAGCTGAAATTGATTCAATTTATCAATTACAAAAATCTTGTTCATTGAAGTATCAATATGAGACTAATACAATTTTTTTAAGGGAAAACACACTTGAAATTATTTATGGAAGATCAAGAATTGTTACTAAAAAATTACTTTTATTCATAATGATCAAGAGGGAGACTTAAATTTCATTTTTAGATGTAGTGCACTATAAGAAATTGAACTTCAGACCTAGAATTCCAATCATAATCATAATCATAATCATAATCATTCCAAACAAAAATGAAAAGCATGTAGTCACAAAATAGTCATTCGAGAAAAAAATAAAAATAAAAAATAAAAAATAAAAATAAAATATAGAAAGAATGTAGTCACCCAAATTGTATGATTCTACTGCTGAACAGTAGAGTTGCTGATGATTTGTAAGAAGTAGCAGGCATGAAATCACAAATAATAGTATTTCCATACTCATTACTCGATCTTCCTCCTCGCAAAGACTTGAAATTGAAATCAATCCAAGTGCGCTTAAATAGACTTGTATCTCCGTACTCATCATTCAATCTTCCTTCTGCTAATCATTATCTCATGAACTCAAGTCATAGATAGACTTGTTCAATTCTCGGCACGAGATGGGAAAATTGACCGGCTTTTAAATTGACGGAAGTGTTGAATAGTTAGTTTATACTCAAAGCATGCTTTTGAACATATATTTAATATTCCCTATTTTGGTTTTATGCCTGCTTTTGAAAATCAATTAATCATGAAGACCGGAAAACAAAAAGCTCAAAGATACCATACTTTTTGTTGTTTGTGTGTTTGTATATATAGTGTTGAATAGTTAGTTTATACTCAAAGTGTGCTTTTGAACATATATTTAATATTCCCTATTTTAGTTTTATGCATGCTTTTGAAAATCAATTAATCATGAAGACCGGAAAACAAAAAGCTCAAAGATACCATACTTTTTGTTGTTTGTGCTTTCGTATATATAGTGTTGAATAGTTAGTTTATACTCAAAGCGTGCTTTTGAACATATATTTAATATTCCCTATTTTGGTTTTATGCATGCTTTTGAAAATCAATTAATCATGAAGACTGGAAAACAAAAAGCTCAAAGATACCATACTTTTTGTTGTTTGTGCGTTCGTCTATATATATATATATATATATATATATATATATATATATATATATATATATATATGTGGACTAATTTTTTGATAAGAAAGTCATGTCAATAATATATAAAAGAGAATGAAGTCGGTCAATTAAGTCAAAAGTTGAATCAACATATTTACAAGACAAAAATAATTACTATATTAATGATATGAAAAAAATATGGTTCAACCAACTTGTTGAAAAGAAATAAGCGAACACATGAGTCCATAACAAGGAAGAGTGCCGACCAACTGTCGAATGCACTAGATCCATATATCCCATGAAATATTACATCAAAATCAATAACAATTTTGACCAACTTGTCGAACACAACAACATCCAATAAGAGACTTTGACCAATCCATCGAAGAACATTGGTAACAAGAATTAAAGAGATTTTGACCAACTTGTCGAAAACATCAATGTATGACAACAAAAATAGACTAAAGAAGAACTTAATGTACATACAATGCAAAGGTTTGTATAGGAGTTATCGACTATCTATCATAAGATTGTAACTATCAATACAGTAGACCACTGGGTCGATTACAAAGAATCATAATGTATCAAACATGAAAACCTTCCCGACAGGAGCTCTAGGCACATGTTTCACACAAAACATTAGGGCAGGAATATTGTAGGAGCATGTTTCCACCCTACCATGAAGCAATTATGCTTCCCCAAAATCTTTCATGACATGAAAGATACCCAACCCAGCTTGAGGTAGTCTAACAAAGAAAAACTGATAGGAGTAATGGAATTTGTGCAATGATAATTCCATAACAAGTACAACCAAATAATGGACACATAGTAAGCACATGTGATAAATATGTCAACATAAGCATCAACCCTTTCTTGACTATCCAAAGTCATATTCAGATCCTTCTCGATCATTCTTGTTTAGAAAAGTAAACATAGATCACAAAATTATCCCAACATGGAAGAAATCACAATAATACATATACTCTTCTATCCTTCGAGTAAATGAATATCTTAGTTGCATCTAGTCCATCATTTCAAGAATAACTATGATCTAGCCTCAAAATAGCATCCTGCAAGAAAGCTAAATGTGCTACCTTGCATATTTAGCCAACATCTAATAACCTACATATAGTCTAATTTGATCTTGATGCTAAACCAGTAATCCATTCACATGATTATCAATAAGCAACATATAAGAATCCAAAATCTTGTTAAGCAATAAAGACATAGGTAAGCATTTCTTACTTGATAATATGTTTGATACAATTATCATATATGGTAATTCTAACTCATAACGAAAAGGGAACATACCCACTCTACCCATAACACGTCTTTATCTTACAATGAGTCAAAGCCACATAATGAATTTTTTTTTTTTACTTCTAAGATATCAACCTATAGAATTCATCTTTTAGCTAACATTTCTTACAGTCATGCTAGTTCTACTTCTTTCAAAACAATTCACTAAAATTCATTGTCCTTGACATTAGCTTAAATTGGAATAAATGTAACAATCTTTACAAATAAGCACATAGTGAAGTAGAACTTTTATTTCCCTAGTAGCATAAAAATCTATGTAGATATCCAACAATCATACTACATAATTGAGAAAACCTCTCTTTTTCTATTTTTTTAATGTTTTGATTCCCATGATAAAGGAGATCAAGATGTTAAAATAAATATGAAATACATAATGTTCCTAAACATTCAATAAGAGCCAAAACAATGTATTCCTGATAACTTATCTTACATTTCAAGTAACAAAATGTGAGGCCTCACCCCGAACCCCATCGTAGTTTCCCAGTTTTCTGCTTATGATAGATTTAGCATATGATACTTTTCTTTTGATGCACTATAGACATTATTGACTTTATGCTTTATGCCACAGATTTGATTATTTTGGATGTATGGACACATGATGCTTTATGATGCACCTTATGGACTATATTATGTTTTCTATTATGGACATTTATTCTGAGACTATTGATTTGGAAACTCATTATGACAATGTTATGGTTATTGATGAGATTGGGATTTATTTGATATAGCTATTGAATTTTGATTTCTTGCAATGTGAATTTTTCCTTATGATAAATACTTAAAATGAGAATTATGTAATCTTGTGATCTTTAGTAATGAACTTAGTATGATGATGTCCTTAAATTCTGAATATTGCTTATTTCTTTATGATGCATATTTATTTCCTCGGACTACTGATATTTGAATTGAGTGTGCAGGTAAGAAACCATGGTATTTTATCTGGGGAACCAAACATAGGGAAATGTGAACACAGTTTGAGCCAAGGTTGTGTCTAATGAAAGACAAGACCTCATTGTTTTATAATTTTATTCGTAAATGTATTTGGATGATTGTGGAAGTGTAATCTTTTAATGTATTTCTTAACTCTTTGTGAGTTTGCCTAAGTGGATATGACATGGCCTAGTGATGTGTAAATGTTGTGTGTGTCATTTGACACTTGTGATTTGTACTTAAGGCCATGACATGTCAACTTGGGAATGGTTGTCCACCTACCTAGATTAGTACATTAGTGAATCCCCATATGCATACCTTGGGTTGGGAGATGGGAGTGTGGTCACCTCATTGGAATTTCGAAATTACTCTTAGAGTGGACTTTTAGAGGGGTTGTGAAGTATCCAGGGGTGTGTTGGGGTCATTTTTAGGTAGCCCACTTGTTATACCAATAGTTAAGTGCCTTTTAAAACCTAGGATAGCCTTTATTTGACCATGTGACCCTTCCAAAAAGTTGATTTCCCAAGTTGGACGAAAATCAACTCTTGTGAGGCTTGACTTGGATAGAACACCATTCCAAATTTGTGTTAAGACATAACTCACTTTTTTGAAGCTTCCTTCTTTTGTTCCATTTTTGGTAAGGTGTAAGAGTTTAGGGAAGAGGGACCAATTAGAGAACTTTTCTTCTCCCCATGAGCTTTCTAGTGGAATTTTAGTTTGAACTCTCCAAGTTGGAGAGTTTGAACACCCACTCCCCAACTTAGGGACATATCTAGAGTTGGTGATCTTGGAAGGAGGGATTTGGCTAAAAAGGGAGCTCTTCTACAACTTTCTTCCTTAAGCTTGGATTCTAGGTTGGTGGACTTTGTATTAATATTTCTATTGTAATCTTATGCGCTCTTATCAAATGAGTGTTATTGTGTTTATGGGCTTGTTGAAAGCCACGAATCTTGTTTGTTATTGTGATGGCTTGATGATGATGCAATATCTTTCATTTTTTTTTTCTCTTGTATGTTTTTTTTGTTAATGGGAGTATCAAGACTCACTCACCCTTGGGAGGGAAGAGTAGTCTTGGGGGTGGAGTTATGACAGCCCTTGGTGTAGAGTCTCTCCTCAAGGAGGAGAGGGAAAAAGCATGGAGTATTGGCTCCATGAAGCCTCCCTCATTGTTGCTTCATTAGGGGTTATAAGGGTATGAAGTTATTTGAGTTGTAAATGTGAAAGTAAGTGTTTGGACAGCCATGTGATGGCTGAGATTTTTGAGTTTGGGTTGGCCTTCTCCCTTGGGTACTTGGTCCACATCACCCCAAGTAGGATCCTTGATTGATCCATTGTGAAAGCCTTTGGGAATGGGAGTTTAATATAAAATCTGCATGTTCTTTTGTGTTGTTAATGTATGAATGTATCCCACCTTTATTTGGTTCCCCAAGCTCGGGGGTGGCCTCATAAGAGGCCTAGGTTGGGTGGAGAGCTGCCCCATAGTTTCAAGTTTCTCCTTGTTTTTGTTTTGTAATGCAGATTTCAAGATTGAAGTTACATAAAAGATGGAATGAGCTTGGAAGAAAAGAAAATGTAGTTGATAGTTTTCTCAACATCATGTTACCTTTTTGTAAAATCCCATGAGGCTATAAAAGATAGTAAAATACTCAAGAGGAAACATGCAAAGCCATTTGGCTGAAAATATGTAATTACTTGTGCTACAATGCAAGTTTTAACTAGCTAATGAAGTTTTCAGATTTAAGTGTTTGTCTTTTTTTTGTCCATGTATTTATAAGTTCCCTTAAAATGAGAAAAAAAAAAATGTTTACATGATTTCCTATTATTTATTTTTAAAAGAAAAAGAGATAAAGAAGTGTGTATGTTTCATGAAGGATATTTTAGAAGGTATAGTAAGTTTTCAGCTTAGTATTATTTTCTTTTTCATTGTAAAAGTAAAAAAAAATTGCAGCAACAATAAGATGTGGGTAGAGAGGAAACTAGGTGGGGAAGAAATATAAATTTTCTTGTTAAACAAAATATCTATATGCTCTTACTTTCCCTTGTTACATCTTTTAATACATAACATAATGAACCATAAAATTTGTTTATGCATGTGCATAGATTTACATTTCTGCAAATAGTTATTCTACCTTCTACTTAAATGCCAAATCTGGAAACTAGCTTTAATATATTCAATCTTGTGAAAAAAAATATGAATCTTTTTAAACTTAAAATACAAAGCTTCATTTCTTACTTATAAAAATTATGTGTAGATAAATGGTTGTTATATAAAATTACTTATGCTTTTGACTATCTATGTAAATATACATATTTGTATTCTTGAAAAAAAAAAGAGAGTAAACTTTAGTATATATATAAATATATATAAACACTTATATTTTATATGTTTATTAGTACAACTATATCTCTTCCTTTAGTTCTATTTATATTAATTTCTTATATACAGTTGACTGGTTTTATTTATTTATTATCTACCAACTATTGTACCCCATATATATATAATATGGAGGTTTTCATAAAATAAAAATCTTAATAAAAAAATTTAACTCTGCAGTAAAAAAATAATAATAATAATAAAAAAAAACAAAAACTTTAAACAAAAACTTTAAAAAATAAAATAAAATAAATAAAAAAAGGGGGGGGGGGGGAGGGCGAGCCGAAGCCCCACCCCCNGGGGGGGGGGGGGGGGGGGGGGCGAGCCGAAGCCCCACCCCCAAAACCCCTGCGGATTCCTTGAAGGAACCGCGTGGGAGGTTGAGACCCCACCCACCATGGAGGCCGAGGCCCCCACGGGCAGCACAACGGCGGTAACACCGCTGACTGTGTCGGCCATGGAGGGTCGGCCGTCGGCGGTGCGGTGGCCTCCTCCCCCACTGCTATGTGTAATACTACGTAAAAAGAATTTTAAATGCCGCCGTATAAAATAAAAAATGTCGCTTCTAAAAATAAATACAGACCCGCCGCCCTCCATTTTTATTGCGGCTTCAATACCATAGTTAAATCGCAGACCTGCGGCTTGAGTAATATGGAAATATATATATATGTGTGTGTGTGTACTAAATGTGAGTATATACATATATATGAATATATGTATATTTTGCTTTCCTTCCACCATTGTAGATACAGACCTGCAACAATACAAAGAGGAAAAAAAAAAAAAGATAAACAAGTTTTTTTTAGGTTTTAGTAGGAAAGGGATGGGAGATGAAAATGTATAAAAACAATATATCTTGAGGCTTTTCTTTGTTGACCTAACCCTAATTTCGGATTAGGGTTAGGAGTTTTTGAAAAGGGGTGGACTCTTTTGGGGGGAGAATTTATTCTTTTTAGAACCCTCTTAATTTTAATTAATTTGTAAAGGAAGTTTCTTTTCTTTTTTTTTAAAGGGGGTTTTAGTAAGTTAATGTAAAGCTTATCTTTTGACATGAGATGACTAAATAAATTTTTTGAAGGGAAATATAATAGTAATGTGGGGAATATATATTTAATTAATTACTCCTGATCATTAAGAAGATTACCATTAGATAACTTTGTTAGATGATTCTCTTATTGATGAAATTTTAGAAATTAGTTATTATATTCAACAGTCATATTATAACACGTTATTATTTTTCCTATGAGACCACTTTTATTTCAAATCTTGGAAATTCAAGAATTCAGTAAATTTAACTTTTTAAATGAATTTATTGCAAATATATAAGTTTGTCTTTAAATATGTTCGAATCCCTTTTGACCCGATTATCTAGCCTTATCGATTCAATATAAGTTATGTGCTTCGAAATCAAATTTTAACCTAGCCATTAATTAAACAATAATTTAATTGGAAAATATTTTAGGGGGAGAACCTAATTAAATTTTTTAAATAAAACTTAGGGACTCTTAATGTTATTTTTATGTGGTCAATATATGTGGCCAGTATATTGACTATTATAAAAATAATATTATAGAAGTGCCTTACCCTAGAGGGGTAATTTAACTCAGAATCATTAAGCTATTAACATACCATATTTTTTGAACGACCCTGGAGACTGAAGATTAGGGGGTCTCTCTCTCTTCCCCACATCATCAAACTCTATTAATAAATTAGGGGATGACATGTAGACTCCTTATAACCTCACCCTGTTTAGTCCTTGAGCATTATGCTAAATTTGATTCTAGTCAAACATATGATTAAACGTCACCTTGTGCATCTTTAACTTTAGTAGACGACTAGGGTTAAGGGAGGTTGACACTTAGTCATGATTCCCATTAGACCATCTTGACATTAATATTACTCTTTTAAAAAAAAAATTTGTTGCATTTTTGGGCGCGAATTTTTGGGCATGACACAAAAAATATTTTCTATTGAATTCCTTATAATTTTTAGAGCTATTTATTATAATACCTACATTGAATAGTGAAAAATTACATGGCTAGACCCTTTTATAGACATCTGACTAGGAGATGTGAAACCGTCAAGAGAAGGTTGTTTGAAGGTGGTGCCTATGTGTCATTTGGACCACCAACATGAGAACTCCACCCCCTCACCTCGCAGGGTTCATTAATCAAGGCACTCTATACAATAATAATTTTATAAATTTGTATCATTACTATAAGATATTGAATCTAAAAAATCTGCCCAATAACAATGCATTTAGGTACATATCTTTTGCCAAAATCTATTAAATGGATCACTGACATGCATTTGGAGTCTTTTCAAAGAACAAAGTTATTGTTCTTTTCATGATCTAATAGCTTTTCCTATCAATGCACATTGCATAATATTTATAGATTGCATTATTTTAAGCTTTAATGACATTTTCATTTGATTCTTTCCACTTTTTTATTTGAATTATTTGCTGCAATCAGTTATGTTCCTAGTTTTCTCCTTTTAGGGTTTCGATCACTTTCATAAGGTTTGATCTCTTTGTATTTTGTATTCTTGGTTTTTCGCTTCTCCCTAAGTTTATCTTAAGGGGGGGGGGTTGTTAGAGTAATAAAGTGATCCAACTTATTAATTAAATCGTACCCAAAACACGACCATACAGACAAGTTTGTTTTTGCCTTAGAATGCAACTTCGGCCAAAATAGTCATGCCTTATGTGGAAATAAGGGTTTTGGGGTGTTTTGAGCACATCCGTGAGGTTAGTTTGTGCTCAAAGTGCTCCGAACAAATAACCCCTCTCCAAAAAGAGATGAAACCTAGTGCAGGACTGAAGAAGCCTCCAAACTAGAGAATGTCCCAGAAAATAGGAAGAGAGAAAAAACATGTAGAACACTTCTGAAGCATGAGGTTGTAAACACTGTCGAAAATAACTACTGAAGCCTACACTATAATAGAACATGTCCAGGTAGAGAAGACTATAAAAAAATCCTTAATAGATGATCAATCAAACCAAGGAATAATTAGAACCAACATGAGATACCCCCATAATGCTGAGCATGGAGAGGTATGACAGGTACACTGAAACAGATAGCCAAGAAACACTACATGATTAAGAACATACAAGCACAAATAAAGGATGGTGTCATGGAAGGAACACTTACTTGACACACAGAATGAGGCTAATTGATGCAGATCCTTCCGCTATTTAGGAAACTTTGATATGATGTGACCTTAGGTGTCTTCTTTGCACCCAAATTGGATTAAGAGATTGCTCTACACCTTCAAAAAGGATCCTCCAGCAACTACAGAATACACTATCCTCCTAGAGGATACTAAGTCTTCTTTCCAGATAGTAAATTATACTTGATTTTAACATAAAATAGGAACCTATATGTTATAGGGGATGGAAAGGTTCCAAGCAATTCAAAAGTCTCTAGAAGAAATGATTTGTAATCCTTAAAAGTGTCTAAGAAATCAGACAACAATTCTAGCTTTTAGGCCTTCCTGGCTTATAGCCATATTGAGTGAGTTTTTAGGACTTAGATCAAAAAATCCCTAAAGGATTTATCAAAAAAATATTAGATCTAGACACCCTTTATAGATTTATATCAAACCCCAAAATAATAGACTCACAAATAGAAAGGAAAGTACCTAATGCTCACTGCTGCAGGAGGCCTCATTAGGCCTAGAAAGGTTGATTTCTTCTAGAAGTATTGACTAGTCAAACTCATCAGGAAAGCCACCATTTGGAATGTTTAAAGGGACTTCCTAGAGACCAAAATCCACCATCATATTGAGTTTTTCCAACCCTGAAGTGCTTCTGCTACTTCATTCTTCTCTGGACTGAACCAAGCACATAGAGATGCTTGGCCTAGGGATTGCAAGTAAAAATAGGAAACTCATTCCCCGTCTCTCAATCTTTTGGAATTGTAAAATAAATTGACCCTACTTATATTTACCTTAAGGACAAGGAATTCCCATGGTGGGAAAGCAAGATAGGGCATGATTTGTGAAAATTGCTTGTTTAGGAAGGGTTTCTATGCACCCGAGAGAGATTTTATTGTATATTTTGATTATGATCTTCAAAACACTTCAAACCAATTGCACTAATTCCTTAATCCATTCTAGAATTCAATTATTCCACTCCATGGCTTCTTCCAAACTGTACTAGTCTGCACATGTTCAGTTTGTAGATAGAAATTAGGGAAAATAGGGAATTTTTATTGATTTCAAAAACAAGTTACATCCTTCTTGTCTTCCACCTGCCTGAAAGGGCATATTGAAGTCTTTTCTAAATGGATCCAACTATTTTTTGAAGGTTGTGATTGTTGGGAATAATTTACAACATTTTTAGCAACTTTTACAAAAGTTACTTGACAACATTTTCTATCAATATGCAACTTTTTGCATTTCTTGCAAAAGTGAATCTTTCACTTAACAAGACCTAAGTCTAAAATCCTAGGGATCATTATTAAAAAAAAAAATGATAAAAAATCCTAAGAAAACACCTAGACTATACTAAACACAAAACATACCAATTGACCATAGTCAAAGCCCAAGGTTTATAAAGACACCAAGGATGACTAGGCCTTGCAAGTTGGCTTATTAAAAAATCTTGAAATTATCTTGATGAACCTTAGGCATGGAGGACCTTGGGTGAATCCTTTGAAGACCCTAGGAAGATTATTTGTTTGAAGAGTGGAGGGAAGGTGCTCCTGCACCACACTCCCTTGTTTTGAAAACTGAAGTTGCACTTGAGAGCAATTGTTGAACAGAGGTTCCATGCTTGTGTTCATGCACTCTTCACTCATCCATGTTGCATCAATGTCAGGTAATCCATTCCATTTAACCAACTAGTATGTGTAGGTATTTTTCCTAGTTTGCTTGAAAAATTTGGGGTCAAGAATATTTTCCAACTGTAATGGTTGGTTGGGTGGAAAGTCCTTTATCCATTCTACCTATGTATCTTCATCATCCTGAAAAGAATTGTTAGATCCTGTATCACCTTTAAAATGAGTGAGATCACAAATGTTAAAGATAGGAGAAATTGAAATTGTTGGGGGTAAAGAAGTTTCATAAGCATTGTCCCCAAATTTATGAAGTATTTGACAGGGACCAATCTTCCTCATCTATAGTTTAGTGTTCCCCCTAGGGAGCCTTGCCTTTTTCAGGTATTCCCATACTTGATCTCCTTCTTTGAAAGTCGCATATCTCTTCTTCTTATCTGTCTGTTCCTTGTAATTTGCAATGTTCTGAATCAATGTATCCCCAACTTGATCATGAATCTATTTGATCCACGCAGACAACTCTTCACCTTGTGCACTATTTTTAAAGTCACTTGGTAAGTCTCTCAAATCCATGACTCCTCTTGGACGAAGTCCATAGTTCACTTGGAATGGTGTCCTCCCTATTGACCTGTTTACTGAATGATTGAAAGAAAGTTTTTCTTGAGGGAGGATAACATCCCAAGTATGTCCATACTATTTTGTTAGACACCTCAGAAGGTGTTGGTTTCTTTTTATGTTGTACTGATTAGACAACAACCTTTTAACCTTATGAAAATATCTTAAAGAGAAGCCAACTCCAACTATTTATCAATATAATGAAAGGAAAAACTGACAAGCATGCCTACCAAAATTCTACACTTTAGGTTCTTCTAAACAAAGGGGGGGACACCCTTTGACACCTTCAAATATTCCTTAAGATGTCAATCCAGCAGGAAGCTAACACATGCTCAATATATCTGGGAGATACTAGATAAGTGGCTAATTATCCATTGAATATCAACCTTGAAATGGAGCATGAGATGAATAGAACATAACAAACTTATAAAGATAAATGACTTATAGGATTTTATGTTTGTCTTTTTAGAAACATGAAAAAAATATATACTATAAATGAAACAATATGAGAACTATAGCTTATGATAAGTGCCTTCTCCATTGGGCTAAACTCTCAAAATAGATACAATATGCAAAATTTAATTACCATCAAAGATTCTAGGTCATAAAAACAATTATCCCACACCCATACTACTTATGAAATCCTATTTCATGCTCATATGAATCTATGCACTAATTAGATCATCATTTCATTTGATCCTTTATCAAAATTATAAAACAACTACATACACAGAAATAAAATTTATGCTAATGAATTAGAAAATTCATAACTCATCAGATGAACACCACAGGAGAGATTGGAAACATGATCTTTGTATTAAGTATAGAGAATCAAACTTCTACTTACGAAATGAATCACAGATAGCCGCCTGACCAAAATGCTACAAACCTGCAACTTTATTTCTAATCTTGAAACTAGTCTTGTACAATTTTTGCTATATTTCCCTGACTGAAAAATTTACAAAATCCTTACAATGTACGATTTTCCAGCCCCTTCCAATGATCTTGGGAATCCTTTTGTAGAATAGGATTGCAACAAGCTATAAATCAATTGGAATGAGGACAAAATACATGACACACAAAAGAAAAAATAACAGGTGAAGTGATAACCACTTTTTTACAAGATTTTCTCAAGTCCTTTGTCTTCTAACCGCCCGGTATTTGTTACTGCTTTGAAGTTGTTTGGAAGATTCCATCTAGAATTTGTTGCTAAGTTCATATTATGTATGATCTTCTACCTTTACCTATTTTGTTCAAAATTGTTGGGAAGAATTGACATTTGTTGTTTCTATACAACATCATCTTCTCCTTGGTTAGCTGCATTGTATTTTTCCTTCCAAGAATTCAACACTTCATCACTTGGCCAAGGGAAATTCATAACCTCATCCTTTTTTCTATTCATCTCATTTCAACTAAATTTTTCTTTCTCAACTTCCTCTTTCCAGAATTCAAAAAATGACCTAGCCTTGCTAATGATTTCAACAGTTTGGGAAAATAAAAATGTGCTTTCTAAAGTGCTAACACTGTTATTCCTTGTTGCCAACACCTCATTCATCTATCTCATCCATAAGGTCTCCTTCTTTATCTCACCACTTTTCTTGAAAATATTAGGGAACATCTCATAACGATATTTTGAATATTCCCTCCTCAAAGTATCTACTTTTCTTAAGATGATGATCCTCTTTATATCCAATTCCACTAGTAATTTAAAACTTTTATAAGTGTTGGTTAACACAATGTCCACATTGTTCTCCTCTTTGGACATAGAATGGGAAAAATTAAATTCTACCCTTTTTACCTTCCATCTATCCATGATTGGGTCCCACTTATCCTTGTCTGCATTGAACTTGAATCAAGTATACTAATAATTTTCTTTCCTTGTAAGTAAATGGTAGAAGGACTCAAATCCTGAGTACATTGCATAAGAGTGGCATGTATATTATCTGCATACCTTTGTTGTATCCATGCCTTTGCTTCTTCAAATGTTGCACAATCTTTATCCCATTTCTTTCTTGATTGTTCTAATTTAGTCCTTTCAGCAATTAATGTTTCTCTCTCCAACTCCAAATCTGCTTGTGTAGTAGGGATTGATGGCATAGGAGAAGGATGATAAGTCAAAATTGGACTAGATGTAGCAAGCTGATGTGGATCCTATGTTATCATTATCTAAGGAGAAAATTGAGCTACTTTTTTTCCCTCTAGGATATAAATTTTTTAATCCTTTTCTATGGATTTTATCCTTTCATCATTATATGCCTTCATGACCACTTCAAATTTTGTTCTTAGGTTTTTTATCTCTTCTTCTTTCTTTTTAGCCACTTTCATGCTGAATTTTATAGATTCTAATGTGAGGCCAGCTACCTCTACCCCTGAAGTGTCTGCAACTCTTTTTACTAACAGGCTGCCTGAATGCTCAGGATGATCATCTCCATTAGTTTTCCTATTTTCTCTCTTCTTTATCGACCATATCACCAATGCTGCATGGTCCTTACTAAACTTAACACCAGTAGACACCCCACTGGTATGCACTGGTTTAGTCTCCTTCCTGACAACATAAAAAACAATGGCATCAGCAATATCCCATTCTAGCAGAATTAGAACTCCTTCTTTCTTAATTAGTTCTCTGCCCTCTTCAGGAGTGAATTTATCAAATTTGGCCATGATTTCTTGCTTCACCTCCATTTCAATTTCATCCTTATTTTTATCAGGTTGGTCCTCCAGTTTTCTTAACACTTTTCTTTGAATTCATTGATATGAATTCTCCACAAAATTTGCATGAATGCTCTAGCTTTAACAAATTTATCATTTGATAGAAATTCATCACTAGCCTGTTTAGTGATGGGATCAAATTCTTTGCCAGAAAAATTTTCCACTTTCAAATCCATCTCTGTATGTTTTGGAGCCTCTGGCATCCCCTCTTGCATCTCCTAAGATGTGACAACTACATGCCCCATATTTCCTATTTGTACTAATTGTTCAACAATTTCCTGTTTATCCATGTGCAAGGGAGATTGGGAAGGGGAATATATACCTTCTTTCTATTGTCTCTCTTCTCCTCTCCTTTTCCTTTTAGGAGATGGCAATGATTGTGTATCAGAATCCAAGGACCTTTTTAATCTTGAAGTAGCAGCTACCTCTGTCCTAGGTAATACCATACTGTACCCCTTTTTCTGTTGTAAAATATACCTCCCTAGTGGAAACATTCTTCCCTGTGCAGCTCTACTCAGAATAGCCCTAGCCTTTTCTGGTTATGTTTCCATCACATTTTTCTTCTTCTAGTTTAGGGTTTTCATGATTTCTTCAAACATGTTCATCAAGGATTCTACCTTCTTTTCCTATGGCATGAATTCTTTCAAGGGATCATATCCTTTATCAAAATGATGAACAAAATCTAATGTCTTCTTGTATACTAGCCACTTTTCCTTTTTGATCTCTTTCTCTTGCAAGTCATACTAATTTCTAATTATTTTGTCAAGACCTATCTTAAGTGGAACTCTATATGGGAGCACATTTGGAGTTCCTCTGAAACCATAAACTCTAATGAATTTTGAAACAAGATATAAAATGAAGTCACCCGAGTTATGAACAATCTAAAAATCTTTAACATATTCCTTTGGTCTCAAAATATTTAACAGATCTTTGTGAATTCTTGGGTTATCTATGCATAATAGTGCTCTGAGCCTAGAGGCAAAACATCTATCAAATTTGGTAAAACTGGCCTCTTTTCTATCCCAAGACAAGTCTATACTCTATAATTAAACATGTATCTCTTCATCATCTTGAAATCTCATAAGATCCATTTCTTGCTCAAAATAATCAACATTTTTATAAAGGATCATGTGCATGAGCATGGAGTAGTATCCAAATGACCTAACTATTTTTGCCTCTTTTATGCCTATTAAACCCTGGCGAATCAATTCAGCAACATAAGTAGAAATATAAAAAACAACAGCCAAATGCGGATGCAAAATTTGGACCATCATGAACATGTAATGGATTGGCATCACCGTTTCTTCATCCTCCTCAAAGATATGACATAGGGAATTATATATTCCTCTGGCCTTTGTAGTGAAATAGTCCAATTTGAAAGGTTTTGGTGTGTTGGGACCTACCACAATCAAACCTCCTATCTTGTTAAAGTTTTCTAATAGAGGCCCAATTCTGAGATAATCTCGTTGGGATTTATATACTTTCTTGAAATAATCAATATTAATATTTTCCATTTTAACAGTGAGATCATTTAAATTGAATACCTCCCTTAGCTCCTCAGCTATAATCCTAACTAGGATATTCCCATTTATATCTCTCAGAAGCCTAGAGACACTGTCATAGTTCCTTGCAATTATCATCAATAGATCTATATCCATAAATACCCTAGGAACTATCAACTTTCCTATGTCAAACTGCCATATGTTACTATCAGGGGCAAACACATTCCTCTGGCTGAAGGCAATTCTAAACAAACTCAGACCACTTATGTTAGTTTTGGCATCTCTAGCCCATCTGCCCCTATCGTACAAACCCTCCCCAACTTTCAAATAGGGATTTGTAGGCACTAATTGTTTGATTTTAGTGACATCATTGGTGGATTCATTTAACTGTTGTTAAAGATAATCACATATATTCATGTCCTTATACTCTATTTTACTAGTGAAATCTCTTCTAGGATCCATTTCTGAACTAGGGTTTTTAGTTAACAGTATCAAATTTTACACATAATTCACTTTTTTCTAAGAAATCAAAGCCTACTACAATTATAACTCACAATGCTCAGGAATATGATCATAGGATAACATACCCATTCTGCAAATCGCAACACAACCCAAAACTACTACAACTTTAACTCTGCTTCAATCACTTCAATAGTTATGGAATTTGAAAACTCAAGCAATGCATTATATATGCAATCCTATCAGTTCTTTGCATTGAATTTCATCTGAGATGGCCACATGTTCTATCATCAATTCACCATGTTTGAACTTTTGCGGCCCAATGGTTCACTGCAACCATTTTAACAGAGAGAAAAACTTTAAATCATGACCATAGATCTTAACAACATCTCATCTATCGTGTGACTGCCAATAATTCATGAAAACCACTATTTATTATGGACACGCATTGGTACGACTTAATGGCTTATACGTTAGATATCATGCATCTCCGTTATAAGCCTTTCAGTGAACTGTTAGATCTTCTTTAACTTGACCACATGTTACTTTACCCAACACTTTATTGACTGCACGTATAAATTTAATGAGGAGGACACGTTTCAGCTGAACTTAATCGCTTATACGCTAGATCAACCCAATCTTTTCTTTAATTCATCAAGTGAGTCATCACATCTTCTTTAAACTGCACCACCTTTAATCTTTCTTTACTGCTATGCTAGGCCCGCCGACTGCCACGCATCACTCAAACTTAATGGATTATATGCTAGATCTTGATCATTTTATCATCAAGGATTTAAGTTGATTCTCAGATCAAACTTAACTTGTCAACCTTTTAAATTCTTATTTATGACTTTAACCGGACCAACAAGGAAACACATCGCAACGAATTAATCGCTTAAACATTAGATCTTGCACATCTTTACTATAATCCATTACGTCAACCATTGGATTGATCATCATTTTAATCTTTGTTCAAAATTTATGCAAGCAGGACCCACGTCATCTACAGGAGATGCATTGACATGAATTAATGGCCTAAAAGATATATTAATTGCATCTCTGGATTAAGCCATTACATGGATCATCCAATCAAAAAAAAATTGTATGTCCTTTATCTTAGCTTTAATCAAACACTGGTCCCGCTAGAGACACATGTCATCATCACTTAATGAATTACTGAGTAGATCAGCTACATCTTTTTATTAAGCCATTACGTCCACTATTAGATCAAAAGCAATCTGACTGCACTTTATCAACCATCTTTAAAAAAATCTCAGGCCTGCCAAGAACACAAGGTGCTCATACTTGATCACTTAAAGGATAGATCAACTACATATTTTCTATAAGCCTTTATGCCAGCTGTTAGATTAAAACATAGTAGCTCGACACATGATAATTAAAGTGAAAAGCTTGCGGGCATCCAAACTTGGGGAAAATTAAAGCGCTAAAGACTTAGGATAAAATACATGGCCCCATCCGATGTTAAAAAGACACATGAGATTTAAAAGGTCTTTAAGTGATTGAAAAAGTAACAT
Organism: Thuja plicata; assembly: GCA_018584345.1. NCBI lineage: Eukaryota > Viridiplantae > Streptophyta > Pinopsida > Cupressales > Cupressaceae > Thuja > Thuja plicata. The sequence goes on along the minus strand of MU224461.1, from coordinate 436,805 downwards.
AAAATTAGAACCTGCCCTAGCAACTTAGGGTTTCAATCAACAACTTCCAAAATTTGAAGACCGAAACAAGGGCTTTGGAACCACACAGAACCTAGATTAAATTTACACAAATGACTCCAAAGGTTTTGAATTATTTTTTGCACAGACCTAACATAAGGTTGCCTAATGATCTAATTAAAACTTTAGTCTGCCCATCTATTTGTGGATGGTATGCATAACTGAAAGACAAATTTGTCCCCAACTTTTTCTGAAGGCTTCTCCAAAAATGCCCTTGGAATTTCACATCTCTATCTGAGATAATTGATGTTGGTAATCCATGAATCCTGACCACCTCTTTAAAGAAAAATTTAGCAATATGAGAAGCATCATTAGAAGCTTTACACGGAACAAAGTGAGCCATTTTACTAAATTTGTCAACAATAAAAAAGATGCTATCAAATCCCTGTTTAGTTTTTGGAAGTCCTAGGACAAAGTCCATACTCACATTGTTGCATGGTTTTGTTGGGATTTGGAGTGGTTGATAGAGACCCTAATTGGTCCTAACTCCTTTGGCTCTTTGGAAAATAGTGCATTCCTCAACAAACTTACTGACATTAGTGGGTAGTTTAGGCCAATGATAGTTTCTCCTGATGAGTTCAAGTGTCTTATCAATCCCAAAATGACCCCCTAGTATGCTACAATGATTTTCTCTGATCATATTTTCTCTCATGGATAATTTATGAGTACATTTTTGACCCCCTTTGAACAAAAGAGCATTCTGCAATAAATATTCTAAATAAATAGTGTTATATGCATCTGAGAGAGTAGAGAAAATCTTGTAGACATCACCAAATTCTGAATCATCCTTGTAAAGGTGCTTGAGGGCATCAATTCCCATGCTTTGGACCTTTACTTCTTAAAAAATAATCACTCTTCTACTAAGAGCATCTGTAACTTTGTTTGAGGTTGCTTTCTTATGCTTTATAGAGAATGTGAATGCTTGTATGTTCGACCCATTTCATGTACCTGCAAGTTAACTTGTCTTGACTGTTAAGAAAACTTAATGCATGATTATCTGTTAAAACAATAAATTCCTTTGGTAGAAAGTAGTGCTTCCATTTATTGAGGGCTTGAACCATAGCATAAAGTTCTAGGTCATATGTACTATACTTTTTCTTGGCCTCATTCAATTTCTTAGAGAAGAAAGCTATTGGTCTTCCATCATAACTGAGGACTGCACCTATAGCTAGATTTCTAGCATCTGTCTCTACTATGAACAACTTGTTGAAGGTAGGCAGTTTCAAGATAGGATATTGTCTACTCTTCCCTTCAAATACTCAAAAGCTTCATCTGCTTGGGTTGTCCACTGAAATTTGATTTTCCTACCACCTTTGATGGTATCAAGTAGAGGTGCACGAATATGACTAAATTTTTTGACAAATTTCCTATAAAAGGTAGCCAATCCATGGAAGCTCTTGACTTATCCTAGTGTTTTTGGTGTTGGCCAATTGATGATAGCCTCTACCTTTCTAGGATCCATCTTCAAAGTGCCCTTGGAGGTGAAAAAACCAAGGAATGTCAACCCTTGTTGCATAAATGCACATTTTTCTAGGTTGATAGACAATTTCTTCTCATGTAGTCTTTGGAGGACTAGTTTCAAGTGTCTCATATGTTCTTCTTTCGTGCTAATAAACATCAAAATGTCATCCAAGAAGACTACTACAAACTTTCCTATGAAATCATGAAGCACTTCATTCATTAGCCTCATGAAAGTGCAAGGAGCATTACTAAGACCAAATGGCATCACAATCCATTCATATAATCCCTCAATGGTTTTAAATGTAGTTTTCCACTCATCTCTAGGCCTTATCCTTATTTGATGATAGTCTAATTTGAGGACTATCTTGGAAAAATAGGATGCTCCTCCAAGTTGGTCTAGTAGATCCTCTATTCTTGGTATAGGGAATTTATATATGATTGTTATTTTGTTTATTTCCCTAGAGTCAGTGCATAGTCTCCATTTTCCATCCTTCTTAGGGGCCAAAATTCTTGGGACTGCACAAGGACTAAGATTCTTTTGTATGAGTCCTTTGGTCAACAATTCACTAATTTGTTTAGTGAGCTCTGCAATCTGATCAGGGGTGAGTTTATATGCAGCTTTGTTGGGTAGGGAAGCACTTGGAATGAAATCTATCTGATGACATATGTCCCTCAATGGTGGGAATTCATCTGGTGTGTCTCCTGCAACTATTCCCTTATACTTCTGTTGTAGACAGTCTACTTCTCGAGGTACTTCTTTGTGCACTATTTTCTCCTTTGGTTTAAGGACTAGGGCATATCCTACCTCTAAATCTTGAATAATATTGATCATTTCTTGTTCTCCTGCAAGCATGACTAATTTTTCTTTTGGTTTTTCTTGTTGAGGATCAAGAAGAAGGAGAAAATTATATTTATGACCATCCTAATTGATTTGATACTTGTTTGTGACTCCATCATGTTTGGCTTGAAGATCATACTTCCATGGACGTCCTAACAAAAGGTGACAGACATTCATATCTACAACATCACAAAGTACTCTATCCTTATAGTCTTTGATGGAAAAATTGACCTAAGCTTGTTCATTTATAAGGGTTTGTTGTCCTTTTGTCAACTAAGAAACATGGGAGGGATTTGGGTGGGGTACTTACTCAAATTTTAATTTGTTAGGAATAAGGTGTCTCAACCTTGGATAATTCCTATTCTTATTATTTGTTTTGTAAAATGTATTTCTTGCAAATAATGTAATTAAATGTGAGTGTACATGTCTAGTTGGCATGTTGATATGTCACTCCACTTGATCTATCAGCATCTTGAATTGTGTGTAAGGAGATCATGGCTGAAATAGTTATGATAGATTCCTATGACACGTAAGATCTATTTCTAGAAGATTCAATGACGGGTGAAGACATGCAATGACATGTGGCAACTGATAAAGTTGAGTACTGTACACTCTTCCACAATCTTTGTATTTTCTCAGAGAATGGTAAAACCCTAATATGACTATCTTTGGAAGTTGCCCTAAAAAGGAAAGCGCATGATATAAGCATTTTTTAGGGTTGCAGACAGATATAGAAAAAGAGTGTATTATTGGTATGATCTGGTGCTACTAGATTTGTCTGTGTGTGTCGATTGTTTCCTGAAAGAACTTGCATTGCAAGTGTGTTGTAACCATTGTGTTGAAGATAATACATTGTGCAGGTTTTGGAGTGCTGGGGTTTTTTACCGAAAGGTTTACCCCAGGGTAAATCATTGTGTTATTTTCTATTTTATGTATTCATGGTATATGTCTACAATATCATTGTTAAAGTAGTTAACGAATCTGAAATTGTAAGGATTTAAAAGAATTTGTACAATAATTTCCTTTAGAGATTAGTGTAGGAAGCTGTTTCCACACCTGAGTTTCCTTACAAGAGGTATCAGAGCCTGATCAAATTTTGATCCTAATTTTTAGGTAGGGTTTTTTGAGCTAATCTCAAGTTGAGTGGGAGTTTTTTGTGCAGAGCATTCTAAATCTTATTTGCAGATTGAGATGGCAAGTTCCTCATACAGTAGAATGGAGGTGGAGAAATTTAATGGCACTAATTTCAAGTTGTGGAAACTCAAGATGGAAAACATGCTTGAAGACCATGATCTATGGGAGGATACTTCACTTGATGTGAGACTAGCAGCGATATCTCAAGCGGATTGGGAGATCAAGGATCGGAAGGCTAAGGGTCTCATCAGACTCTGTCTAGTAGATGTCATTCTTCTGAATGTTCTTGATGAGACTACTGCAAATTCTTTGTGGAAACGGCTTGGTTCTATGTATCAGGCCAAATCTTTGGTGAATAAGTTGTTCTTGAGAAAGAAGTTGTATTCTTTAAGAATGGAGGAAGGTGGATCCGTAACTGATCATCTCAATGCATTAAATTTATTGATTGCACAGTTGGCATCATCTGGTGCCAAGATCGAGGAGGAGGTTCGATGTATGACCCTACTTTGTTCCTTGCCAGATTTGTGGGACCATCTTGTGATGGCTCTTGGGAGTACTATAGTCACATTCTATATGGATGATGTGGTGTCTTCACTGTTATCTGAGGAGATGCAAAGAAAGACTTCAGATTCGTCTAAGGAAGTCCTTGCTATTTGTGGGAGATCCAATGACAAAGGAAAGCAGATTGAAAATAAGTCAAAGAAGGGAAGATCCAAATCCTGTGGGAGTTCTAAGACTCCTGGAAAGTCCAAGGAAAATTTTTGGAACTATGATAAATCTGGGCACTTCTGGAGGGACTGCAAAGAACCGAAGAAGAAGAAGAAAGGCTCAGATTTAGCTTTTGAAAAATATCAAGAAGATGGATATGCTTTAATTGCAGCTTTGGCAGCCCATGCATCTGATGATGTGTGGTTGGTAGAATCAGGTGCTTCTTTTCACATGACCTCTCATCAAAAATGGTTCTCAAAATATGAAGAGTTTGATGGTGGAAAGGTGTACTTGGGTGATGATTCTCACCTAAAGATAGTTGGACGCGAAAGGGTCACTATCAAATTTCCTGATGGATGAGTAAAGGGAATCAACAGAGTTATGCACATTCTAGGTTTGGCACAAAACCTATTATCTATAAGTATGTTGAATGATGTAGGTGTGCAAGTTGTTTTTTTGAAAGATGGATGCAAGATGATGAGAGGTTCTATGGTGCTCACTAAAGGTACTAGGAGAGGTACTTTGTTTCAGCTTGATGCATGCATTGCTCAGTGCAATAGTTCTTTTGTTTCAAAGAAGACAACGACTATCACTTCATCCCCACCATCTAAACAAGTAGTAAAGAAGACTGTGGCAATGGGTTCTGATGGCAGTGCAGTAAGTGTTCCTAAGGGTGCAAACACTTTGGAAGGCAAACTTCATGCAGAAAAGACAATGTTGTGGACTATGAGATTTGGTCACATTGGTGAGAAGGGTCTTAGGACCTTGATAACTAAAAATCTCAATGAGGGGATAAATGATTGTAATCTTGAATTCAATTTCTATGAACACTATGTTTATGGTAAGCAAAATCATGTTCAGTTCTACTCCAGCTCTCACAAGTCTTCTGGACTTTTAGATCTTATTCATTCTGATGTATTTGGTCATGTAAAAGTTCCTTCTATCTCTAGTTTTGTATATTTTGTATCTTTTATAGATGATTACAGTAGAAGAACTTGGATATATTTCCTGAAAAGTAAGACATAGGTTTTCAGTTAGTTCAGGGAATTTAAGGCTCTTGTGGAGAATCAGACTGGTAAAAGAATCAAGTCTGTGAGAGCTGATAATGGTGGTGAGTTTTATTCCATAGAGTTTGAATAGTTCTCTAAAGAATAAGGAATCGAGAGACATAAGACAAATCCTTACACCCCGCAGAAAAATGGAGTTGCAGAGAGAATGAACATGACACTGATGGAGAAGGCTAGGAGTATGCTTAGTGGAGCTAGTTTAGAACAAAGGTTTTGGGCCAAAGCTGTAGCCACTATTTGCTATCTAGTTAATAGATCTCCTACATCAACTCTTGTTGGTAAGACACATATGGAGGTGTGGTCTGGTAAGAAGCCTTCAATTAGACATCTTCATTTTTTTGGTTGTGAAGCTTATGCACATATTCCAAAGGAGAAAAGATCTAAGTTGGAAAACAAAGCTGTCAAATGTATTTTCATTGGATACAGTGTTGGTGTGAAAGGATACAAGCTTTGGGATCTTGTGACTAGTAAGGTGTTTCATAGTTGAAATTTTATTCTTAGAGAGCTAACATCTTCTCCTATTGTGCTACAACCAGATGAAAAAGAAAAGGAAAAAGATGTTGTTCAGTTTCCTCCTACCCCTGAGAAGACTGAACAGAGAGACCATGTTGGGTCTGATCATGAGGAGAGCTCTAGTAGCTCTGATAGTTCAGAAGAAGAGGAAGAACAACCTCAACCTCATCCCTTGAGGAGATCCATGAGAGAAAGAAAGAAAATAGAAAGGTTTGGTCATTCTATGATAGATTCCAGTTGTGCTTTTTCTTTGATTACTAACACTGATGAGCCTAGTTCTATGAAAGAGGCTTTGGGCATGGAAGATGCAGGTTCCTGGATTGAGGCTATGGATGATGAGATGGATTTATTGGAGAAAAAAATAACTTGGGACCTTGTACCTTTGCCTAAAGAAATAAAATTTGTTGGTTGTAAATGGGTGTTGAAGAAGAAATTCTATGCAGATGGCAGTGTTGAAAGGTACAAAGCTAGATTGGTTGCAAAGGGGTATTCACAGGTAGAGGGAATAGATTATGGTGAAATATTCTCTCATGTTGCAAAGTTGACATCCA
>MU224461.1:406488-429920 GCA_018584345.1 Thuja plicata | reverse complement strand
ATTTTAGTGGGAACAAAGTTATCTGTAGATGATTGTCCAAAATCTCCTAGTGAGGTGGAGGACATGAGTAGAGTACCTTATGCTAGTGCAGTTGGTAGTCTTATGTATGCTATGGTCTGTACTAGACTAGATATTTCCCAAGTAGTGGGAGTCCTGAGTCGGTTTATGGCTAACCCTGGACAGGTACATTGGGATGTAGTTAAGCGAGTATTCAGATATTTGAGTGGTACATCAGATTACTCCATATGTTACCATGGTAAATCTTCTAGATCTCTACATTCATTTTGTATTCATGGGTTTGTGGATTCAGATTGGGCAGGTGATATTAACAGCAAGAGATCCACCAGTGCTTATGTGTTCACTATGTTTGGTGGTGCCATCACTTGGATGAGTAAGCAACAACCTATGGTTGCTTTGTCCACTATAGAAGCTGAGTACATGGCTGCTACTCATGCTTGTAAGGAAGCCATTTGGCTTAGGAGATTATGCTCTAATGTTGGTGTTGATGCAGAATAGATTACTATTTGGTGTGACAGTCAGAGCGCTATTTTCCTTGCAAAGAATCCAACTTTCCATGCTGGAACGAAGCACATTGATGTGCAGTTTCACTTTGTGAGAGATATGGTGGCAAATGGAAAGCTAAATTTTGAGAAGGTAGATACCGTGAAGAATTTTGCAAATGCACTAACAAAACCAGTGGGCACTGTGAAGTTTAGATGGTGTTCGGAGTCTATGGGCCTTTTGGCTTATAACAGTTAGTTCCTGTTATGTTCCTATTTCTCTTACAAGGTGTTCGACAAGTGGGAGAATGTTAGGAATAAGGTGTCTCAACCTTGGATAATTCCTATTATTATTATTTGTTTTGTAAAATGTATTTCTTGCAAATAATGTAATTAAGTGTGAGTGTACATGTCTAGTTGGCATGTTGATGTGTCACTCTACTTGATCTATCACCATCTTGAATTGTGTGTAAGGAGATCATGGCTAAAATAGTTATGATGGATTCCTATGACACGTAAGAGATATTTCTTGAAGATTCAATGATGGGTGAAGACATGCAATGACATGTGGCAACTAATAAAGTTGAGTACTATACACTCTTCCATAATCGTGGGGTTCGGGGCTCCTATTTTCTCGGAGAATGGTAAAACCCTAATACAGCTATCTTTGGAAGTTGCCCTAAAAAGGAAAATGCATGATATAAGAATTTTTTAGGGTTGTAGATAGATATAGAAAAAGAGTGTATTGTTGGTATGATCTGGTGCTACTGGATTTGTCTGTGTGTGTCGATTGTCTCCTGAAAGAACTTGCATTGCAAGTGTGTTGTAACCATTGTGTTGAAGATAATACATTATGCAGGTTTTGGAGTGCTAGGGTTTTTTACTGAAAGGTTTTCCCCAGGGTAAATCATTGTGTCATTTTCTATTTTCTGTATGCATGGTATATGGCTGCAATATCATTGTTAAAGTAGTTAACAAATCTAAAATTGTAAGGATTTAAAAGAATTTGCTCAATACTTTCCTTTAGAGATTAGTGTAGGAAGTTGTTTCTGCACCTGAGTTTCCTTACATAATTTATCTACCATCTCCCTAGATACATGATTTTCAGTAGAACCAGAATCAATAACTAACTTGCATACCTTTCCATGGCTCTTGAAGTTGGTTCTAAAGAGATTCTTTCCTTGATGAGGCTTCACTGGTATTGGTGCTTGGATCAGGGTCCTCTTCATCATGTGGTGTACTCCTTCTTCCCCAGTATAGTCTCTCACACTATAAGTATCATCTTCTTGCACTAGGTTGGCCCTCCTTTCACCTTGGTTATTCTGTCTATTTTTGTCTAGACATCTATTTGTGTAGTGGCATGTTTGATTGCAATTATAGCAATTGATTTGTTCATTGTTTCTTCCTCCATTTCTACCCCTATCATTTCCTCTTCTTCCTCTATATCCACCCATTGATGTTATTTCTCCTTGGGTGTTCTCTTTATTGGATTCTCCTTGTGGTCTATTACTTTTTCCTCTTCCTCCAAAGTTTCCTCTTCCTCTATCAATCTTACCTTTTCCTCTACCATTATGTTCATTTCTTCTTCTGAACTTCTCTTCTACAGTTAGTGCCAATTGGTAGCACTTGTTTACTATGGTAGGGCCTGTTTGGATAAGCTCAGCTTGAATTGAAATTATTAGTCCATATCTAGCAAGCTTTACACATTCTGGCTCAGCAAGCTTGGATTTCATCAGCAATTTCTGAAATTCTTCAGTGTAGGTTGAGATATCCATCTCTTTTTGTCTTAGACTCATCCTTTTCTTATGAAGTTGGAATTCATAATTTTCAGGGACATAACTTTCCTTGAGTAGGGCCACCATTCTCTTCCATGTGGTGACTGTATTCTTTCCTTTCTTCACCCTATCATCTTGAGTAAAGTTCTACCATGTGAGTGTAAATCCTTTGAGCTTTGACTTAGCAATCTTCACCCTTTGGTTTTCAGGGTTGTCTTCACAATCAAAGAACTATTTAGGGCATCCACCCAATCCATTGTAGCATCTGGGTCTATATTCCCATTGTATGTAGGAAATTCAAGCTTGGTATCCATGGTTCTCCTCTGCATAGATTTTAGAGTCTTCATAAGTAGTCTCTGGTTTGCAGGACATTCATCTTCCTCCTTCTCAAGGGGTTCTTCTTCACTCCTTCAACATCTCCAGAGTTACCAATTTTATTATGAAGCTCTTCCATTTGTTGTCTCATCAGCTGCATCTTAGTGTCTCTTTGTTCATCATGATTTATCCTTTTCTCTCTGAGGTATCTTACTATCTCTGCATTGGTCATCCCTGTTGACAACCCTTCATCATATTCTCCTTTCATGGTGTTGGTTTGATTCTTCCCTTAATGAGCTTTGATGCTCTGATACCACTTGATGTAGAGCCTTCCTCTATTTAGGAAACTTTTATGTGGTGTGACCCTAGGTATCTTCTTTGCACCCAAATTGGATTAAAAGATTGCTCTACACCTTCAAAAAGGATCCTGCAACAACTACAAAACACACTATCCTCCTAGAGGATACTAATTTTTCTTTCTAGACAGTAAATTATAATTGATTTTAACATAAAATAGGAACCTATATGTTATAGGGGATGGAAAGGTTCCAATAAATTCTAAATTCCCTAGAAGAGATGATTTGTAATCCTTAAAAGTGTCTAAGAAATTAGACAATAATTCTGGCTTTTAGGCCTTCCTGGCTTGTAGCCCTACTGAGCGAGTTTTTAGGACTTACCATCTCCTTAGATACATGATTTTTAGTAGAACCAAAATCAATAGCTAACCTGCATACCTTTCCATGGCTCTTGAAGTTGGTTCTAAAGAGATTCTTTCCTTGAGGAGGCTTCACTGGTATTGGTGCTTGGATCAGGGTCCTCTTCATCATGTGGTGTACTCCTTCTTCTCTAGTACAGTCTCTCACACTATCAGTATCATCTTCTTGCACTAGGTTGGCCCTCCTTTCACCTTGGTTATTCTATCTATTTTTGTCTAGACATCTATTTGTGTAGTGGCATGTTTGATTGCAATTATAGCAATTGATTTGTTCATTGTTTCTTCCTCCATTTCTACCCCTATCATTTCCTCTTCTTCCTCTATATCCACCTGTTGATTTTCTTTCTCCTTGGGTGTTCTCTTTATTGGATTCTCCTTGTGGTCTATTACTTTGTCCTCTTCCTCCAAAGTTTCCTCTTCCTCTGTCAATCTTACCTTTTCCTCTACCATTATGTTCATTTCTTCTTCTGAACTTCTCTTCTACCTTTAGTGCCAATTGGTAGCACTTGTTTACCATGGTAGGGCTTGTTTGGATAAGCTTAGCTTGAATTGAAATTTTTTGTCCTTGCATATATATAGCAAGCTTTACACATTCTGGCTCAGCAAGCTTGGATTTCATCAGCAATTTCTGAAATTCTTCAGTGTCGGTTGAGATATCCATCTCTTTTTGTCTTAGACTCATCCTTTTCTTATGAAGTTGGACTTCATAATCTTTAGGGACATAAGTTTCCTTGAGTAGGGCCACCATTCTCTTCCATTTGGTGACTGTATTCTTTCCTTTGTTCACCCTATCATCTTGAGTAAAGTTCTACCATGTGAGTGTAAATCCTTTGAGATTTGACTTAGCAATCTTCAACCTTTGGTTTTCAGGGTTGTCTTCACAATCAAAGAACTATTTAGGGCATCCACCCAATCCATTGTAGAATCTAGGTCCATATTCCCATTGTATGTAGGAAATTCAAGCTTGGTATCCATGGTTCTCCTCTACATATATTTTAGAGTCTTCATAAGTAGTCTATGGTTTGTAGGACATTCATCTTCCTCCTTCTCAAGGGGTTCTTCTTCACTCCTTCAAAATCTTCAGAGTTACCACTTTTCTTATGAAGATCTTCCATTTTTTTTCTCATAAACTACATCTTAGTGTCTCTTTGTTCATCATGATTTGTCCTTTTCTCTCTGAGGTATCTTACTATCTCTGCATTGGTCATCCTTGTTGACAACCCTTCATCATATTCTCCTTTCATGGTGTTGGTTTGATTCTTCCCTTAATGATCTTTGATTCTCTGATACCACTTGATGTAGAGCCTTCCTCTATTTAGGAAACTTTTATGTGGTGTGACCCTAGGTGTCTTCTTTGCACCCAAATTGGATTAAAATATTTCTCTACACCTTCAAAAAGGATCCTACAACAACTACAAAACACACTATCCTCCTAGAGGATACTAAGTCTTCTTTCCAGGTAGTAAATTATACTTGATTTTAACATAAAATAGGAACCTATATGTTATAGGGGATGGAAAGGTTCCAAGAAATTCTAAATTCTCTAGAAGAGATGATTTGTAATCCTTAAAAGTGTTTAAGAAATCAGACAACAATTCTGGCTTTTAGGCCTTCTTGGCTTGTAGCCCTATTGAGCGAGTTTTTAGGACTTAGATCAAAAAATCCCTAAAGGATCTATCAAAAAAATATTAGATCCAAACACCCTTTACAGATTTATATCGAATCCCAAAAGAATAGACTCCCAAACATAAAGGAAAGTACCTAATGCTCAATGCTATAGGAGGCCTGATGAGGCCTATAAGGGTTGATTTCTTCTAGAATTATTCACCAGTCAAACTCCTCAGGAAATCCACCCTTTGGAATGTCTAAAGGGACCTCCTAGAGACAAAAATACACCATCAAATTGAGTTTTTCCACCCCCAAAGAACTGTTGCTTCATTCTTCTCTGGACCGAACCAAGCACATAGAGATGCTTGGCCTAGGGCTTGCAAGTAAAAATAGGAAACTCGTTCCCCTTCTCCCAAGCTTTTGGAATTATAAAATAAATTGACCCTGATTGCATTTAGCTAAAGGACAAGGAATTCCCATGGAGGGAAAGCAAGTTAGGGCATGATTTGTGAAAATTGCTTGTTGAGGAAAGGTTTTTGTACACCCGAGAGAGATTTGCTTGTATCTTTTGATTTTGATCTTCAAAACACTTCAAACTGATTGCAATGATTCCTTAATGCATTCTAGACTTCAATTCATCCATTCCTTGGCTTCTTCCAATATGTACCAGTCTGTACACATTCAGTTTGGAGACAAAAATTAGGGAAAATAGGGAATTTTTATTGATTTCAAAAACAAGTTACATCCTTCTTGTCTTCCACCTACCTGAAAGAGCTTATTGAATAATTTTACCAATGGATCCAACTACTTTTTAATGTTTGTGATATTTGGGAAGCATTTACAACATTTTTAGCAACTTTTACAAAAGTTGCTTTACAACATTTTCTAGCAATATGCAACTTTTTGCATTTCTTGCAAAAGTGCATCTTTCCCTTAACAAGACCTAAGTATAAGATCCCAGGGATAATTATTAACACAAAAAATTATCAAAAATCCTAAGAAAACACCTAGACTATACTAAAAAAAAAACATTCCAATTGACCATAGTCAAAGCCCAAGGTTTATAAAGACACCAAAGGGTGACTAGGCCTTACAAGTTGGCTTATTAAAAAATCTTGAAATGATCTTGATGACCCTTAGGCATGGAGGCCCTTGGGTGAATCCTTTGAAGACCCTAGGAAGATGATTTATTTGAAGAGTGGAGGGAAGGTGCTCCTACACCACTAATGTTGTGGAAGGAACACTCACTTAACAAAGGTAGATAGAAAACAAGCCAAACATCAAACCCCCCATGGCACTTTATAATGTAGTGCGAGTACAATAGAATCCCAAACATGCATCAGATGACACTTTATGTCAGTTCATTTGAAAAATAAAGCTACAGAAAAAAATGTATACAATATTCAGAAAGGAAATGATCCAAGGACCTAAAACATCCAAGATATCCTCCAGAATTCCATAAAGAAAAAAATTGAATAAAAGATACATGGAGAAAATTCTTAGAGTGAGACCCATAGAAGAAGAAAGGAGAACAAAAGAAGCTTTTTGACGCCATGCCAAAGTCAAAAAAAGGAGTTTAGAGGAGTGAGATATAGTGACCAGAGTGTAAAATGGAACCCTGACTTTGAATGCAAAAAAACAAATAACCAAACTAGAAAATTCAGAATGGCCTCAGAACCAACTTTCCATCAATATCTCATTTGGCAAAAAATGGAGGCATTTTTTGCCAAATGAGATATCGATGGAAAGCTGGTTCCGAGGTCGTTCTGATTTTTCTAGTTTGGTTATCTATTTTTTCCAGTCAAAGTCAGTGTTCCATTTTATTCTCTGGTCACTATATCTCACTCCTTCAAACTCCTTTTTCGACTTCCACATGGCGTCAAAAAGCTGCTTCTGTTCTCCTTTCTTCTTCTATGGGTCTCACTCCTAGAATATTCTCCATGTATCTTTTGTTAATTTTTTTTTGCTTTATGGCATTCTGGTGGATATCTTGGATGTTTTAGGTCCTGGGATCATTTCCTTTCTGAATATTGTATACATCTTTTTATGTAGCTTTCTTTTGCAAACACATTGAGATAAAGTAACATCTGATGTATGTTTGGGATTCTATTGTACCCGTACTACATTATAAAGTTCCATGGGGGGTTTAATGTTTTCCTTGTTTTCCATATACCTTTGTCAAGTGAGTGTTCCTTCCATGACTTTAGCCTCATTATGTATGTCAAGTGAGTGTTCCTTCCACGACGCCATCCTTTATTTGTTCTTGTATGTTCTTCATCATGTAGTGTTTTTGACAGTCTATTTCATGGTACCTATCATACCTCTCCCTACTCAGCATTATGGTTGGTATCTCCTGTTGGTTCTAATGCTTCCTTGGTTCAATTGATCAGCTCTTTAGGCTTTTTTATAGTCTTCTCTACCTGATCATGTTCTATTACAATGGAGGTTCTAGCAGTATTTTTCTATTTTTTTGTGAATCTGGAGGCTCTGATACCATGTTAGAATTCACATAATTCATAAGCCAAGATCATCTGCATGCAATATAACTTGTTACAAAATCCTAATCATTGATTTTTTGTACTTGGATACCTGATTAGGCCTTGTTTTTGGGACCCATTTCCTGCTTTCAGTAGCTATTTTTATGTTTTTAGCTTCTCCCTAAGTTTATCTTAAGGGGGGGGGGGTGTTAGAGTAATAAAGTGATTCCACTTATTAATTAAATAATCGTCATTTAATTATTAAGTCACTTATTATTCTCAGTTTTACTTAAGCTAAACTTTAGGCATATAATAATTAATTAATTATTAATTATTATTATGCAACCTAGATTTTTTCCCTTTAGGGTTTCCCTTTTAGGGTTTTGATCACCTTCATAAGGTTTGATCTCTTTGTATTTTTTATTTCCTCTCTGAATGAATATTTTGTCTTTCAGAAAATTTTTGTCTCCAAGCTTTTCTTTTGTAACGGGTTATATTATATGTAGATGGTCTTGACTTATGAATTATTTGAATTTTAACACTCACTAAGTGAGAAAATCATCCATGCATGCTCGTAAATCACCTATAAAGATTAGTGGATTCACTTTTCCATTTATGTGAGCTAGGCCCTCATGCCCATCTTGTCACAACAATAGTTTAAAGAGAAATTTTAACTCAATATGTCACAACAAATATGTTTTTGTCTCTATGAAAATGTGAGTCAAACAATGTTACATCTTAAAATAAATAAGCATTCATAATTTCAGCTATGTAATTGTGCTTAATCCTAGAATAAGAATAAGATGTGATCTATTACAACACATATATGGACTTCTTTCCATGTATTCATCAATGGTATGTAAATAAACTACATAAAACATGGTTGAGGCTCTTTTTCATCCAACCACAAAGCCTTTCACTTCCTTGGGATTCTGCCTACTCACAGAATTCCCAACCCTATAATACCTAGTAGAATATAAATAAATAAAAACAAATAGGTAGGGGGTATCTTGGTGTAGCTTGATGCACCTGTATGCAATTAATACCATGAATATGCAATGTCTAATAATTAGGATATGATAGAGTGTTTGTTTTGTATTACATGGAAAATAGGTTTTAGGGACCCGAAACCCATATACAGAAGATTACAAAGATATGATCATTAAAGTCCAGCAAGACAAGACTGTGACTACAAGACACATAACAAAACACTGGTAAGAACATAGAAAAAGCCAATAAACACCTAGGAATCGGCCTAAGGCCAACAAACAGATAGCAGAAAGAAACAAGACAAAGCCAACACTAAATTTTTTTTTTTAGAAGCTCAACGACTTCATGCTCTAGGTGATTCATCTTGTCAGCAACAACCCTGAGATCTTCAACCTCCTTTTTGGCCTTGATCTAGCCTCTTTCTTCTTGGTACTTTCTCGAGTCCTCTTCTCAAGAGCATTGTTATCCTTAGGAATACCTTCACCTCCTCCACTTGGATGATGGCTTTCTCCTAATTGATATGTTCCAACTTCCCCACTAAAATATTCAAATGTTTGGTAGAAGCCTTGAGGATTATAGCTTTGTGCCCCAATTTTCTTTAGGGTATATTGTTGACCACAAATCCTCATATTCTAGACAACAAATTCTTATGAAACTCCCTATCCATAGCCTCAATGTTATCGACAGTGGAAGAGAGTTTGTTACCAGGTAATTATTATGTCAATAATTCTTTCTAGGCTTGTTCATCATTCTATGAACCACTCACTCTAGTAAAAGCCTTTAATATATAGTGAACCTAAGAAAGAGGATCACCTTCTTTGTTCCCCTTTGGCTTATCCATATTCAACACCCTTACCAGAAGGTAAGCTTTCGAGATGCACATACTTAAGTAAATTGATGAAAACTCATGCATACTATTTATTTTCTTTCCATATAATAATGCATTAAACAAAAAGCATGGTAATCACACAAAAAGTCAACTAGTCAAAATAATTATGATTTTCATCATGAATAATCTCATACATAATAAGAAATCACATAATTTGACTCAACTGGTCAAAATGAAGCATAGTACATAAGAAAAAGGAGGTGTTGACTATTCTATCAAGAACAAAAATAGTGCATCAATACAAGATAATTCTATTCCATTTTCAATAAGAAATGCTGACCTAATTGTCGATCATCGAGTACATCAAATAATACATCAAGTTCAAATACCTCAAATATGATTTCGGGCAATGCCTCATGTATAATAACCCATTTGCTAGTAATACTATACTTGGGCTATAAAATGCACTCTTATCATGGGATCCTTCATTTCAAGAATATCTATGCAATGCTCCTCATAGCATCAAAACTTACATCAAAGCATATTGATCAATGTTAATTCTTTCATGCATTGCATATCTAATACTCACAACCATGTGCATGCTAATTTACTTTGAACATTTCTTAACTGATAAAACATATTTCAATCAAAATATGAATGCAAGAATAATAATGGTATGTTCTTTGGAATCTACCCCCTTATATATTCTATCAATGTTCCACATTGAACATGATAGAGAACATCACTTCACATCATTGGACTAGAAACATAAAATACACTTCCTATCCACCTAAAGATCATAAGAAATCTCAAATCAAAATTCACAAATTCAATTCAAAACTCAATAGTTTTTCAAAACTAGTAGTAATAAATGTGAGCAAGAACCATATTTTATAGATAAATAGAAAATTTTGTGGGTAGATGGTCACAAAAAAAATTACAATTTTCAAGCGATTCCTTCATCACTTTCAAAGTTTATTAAAGATGAGAATAACATAACCACTTCAAAACCAATTCACATAAACATAGTGGCTAACACTAGCCACAATGAGAGAGTAGAAGCTACATGACACCTTTCATCCAAGGTATGCTAAAGAACATCACCAAACACTCGGAAAACATTTATGGGTTGATGCACCAAGTTGGGTACCAATTTCGTGGAGCTTCATGGCCAAAACCTTTTGGTGCAAGAAACAGGCACCCATTATTTTAAAAAATGGATTCTTGTTAAGCTTCAAGGGCCCAAGCCATACATATAAAGGGGCACCCCTTTAAGAAATGGGTGCGTGTATAGGTTTGGGATCCCGGAGCTAAACAAGTGCCCATTTTGTAAGCATATTTATTTATTTATTTTAATTGTCTTGCAAGTCATTTTCACAACTTCCAAAATAGGATTACAATCTTCAACTTATGGGTGCCCATTTATAGTGCTACTGCCAACTATCTCTACTATTATTTTCCCAACTCCAAGTACGTACCAATTATTATTATTATTATTTAAAATTATAGTTTATTATTTTTTAATAGATAGACAAGTAATTTTATAGTTTCAAGTTTATTTTCTAAAAGCATATAAAAATTTGTATTTTATATTTAATTTAATTTTTTTTGTTTTAATTTAGTTTGTAAATTATCGTACAAGACAAGAAAGCTAAAAAAACTTTTAAAACTTAAAAACTTTGGTAGAAAACAAAAATGTTAACCTAGACACAACTGTACCAAGAAACCCAAGGTATAAAACAAAAATGTAAGCCTAGACACAATTGAAACAAGAAACCCTAGGTCCAAAAAATAAATAATAATCTCTCTCTCTCTCTCACACACACACACACACACACACACACACATCCCTTGCCATCTTCCCTTCCCTCATCTATCTATCTATTATGCTTTTAAATTTTTATTTCTAAATTATGTTGCATTTAATTATGTATTTCTTTGTAAGGTAAAATATAAATTATGTAGTAATTGTAAATTTTCATGTTTGTATATATATTAAAATTATATCCATGGATGATTTTGAAATTGATGAGCTCTTAGGTCAGCAGGCACTACCAGCTTGACCTCCTCCACCTCCAACTCCACCTACTCCCGCAGAGTTGAGATAAAATATTAGGAGAAATGTACATGCTATAATGGAAGACATCAATACCATTAGACATGACACTCAGTCACCTCCCTAGCTACTACACCTTGCAAATAGCATGCAAGACATTTTAGATTTTGTACAGTCATTAGGCTCTGAGATGGATAGTTGTAAGTCATGGAGGGACTCTATGCATGCCTATTATGTTGAAGAAATCTCTTATAAAGAGGTCAATGACTTAAAAATTGGCAAAAATAATATGAAACATTATTTTGTGAACCATAAAATTAGTGAGGGATAGTTGACAATAAGCCATGTATTTCTATTAGATGGTGGCGACACCCGCAGATAGTTGAGCATTTTTAAGGGTGATGGTAGATGGTATTAGACCATCAACCACACACCAATTATGAGGTCCCCCTATATTTTTTGAAAAAAATATGGGCTGAATTTGAATTGGGTAAGAAACCCAATTAATTATATATATAAGAACTATAGGGGGTTGTTCGGGGTATGCACATAAATGGGAATGAACCAAATTGAGTGATAGAACTAGAAATAATGTGCGTAATGAACCCCTTTTTCATCTTCCTACTCTAGTAGTGCTTGGACCTATCCACCATCGAGCAGTGCAATCAATTTGTTAGAGCAGTTGACCCAGGTGAGGGTTTCCCATAGCATAGAATATGTTTGCATGAGCTATGGGGATATATGTTGGGGTCTCTATACTGATCTTGACAATGCTGGTGCTGCCCATGGTGAATATGATGATGCTGATGGTGGTGCACATGGTGATGTTGGAGATGAGATCACATGATATGTTGATTTTCTCTATGTGGACGAGGATCATCCTTCAGAACTAAATTTAATTATAATTTATAGTTAAATATTAAATTCCATATTTGCATAGATATCAACTATAACATGTGGATTTTTTGATGAACAAAGAAGGTTTGACACTAGGTCATTCAGTGAGAATCATCATATCACCTCCACACCTCAAGATCTCGACCACCTGGTCACCGAGACTCAGCCTCATATACCCGTAGTATCTTTTTCATTCATTAATTTTAAGTGTTTATATGCTTACTAATTTATGTACAACTTTTATTTGTGCTTATTTTTTTTTGTAATTGTAGGCTTTTAGATTGTCTTATACTGCATCACATTTACGTCCCAACTCCTTAGTGACATTGGCTATGCATCAAACATCTAATGTACATTATTTTGTTCCATAGATTTATAGTCAAGTTATATACTTTAAAATTCATATATATACAAGTTTGATCCATGCTTTATATATATTGTTCAGGTCGACACAACCATGACTCTTGGCATGGCTACATGATTGAGCCAAATGCAACCATCGGCAATGTCCTTTGAGGTCATGATTAAATATTTTTACATCAACCTTTCCATCCTTCAATGGATACTCAATAGTTTTAAATATTTTTACATTAACTAATTGGTGCCCAAAATCAATTGAAATATTTTCATGCAAACATTCATCTAAAAATGCAATATTTCCACATACATCACATACACCAAAAAAACATGCATTAAAAAAAAATGCTCATTGTAGGTTATAAAACAAACCTGATATAAATTCCTTTACAGTTTGAGGTGGTAGATTTATACCACATTCATACAACATTTCATTAGTATGCATTGTACAATGATAATAATGAAAAATATACAACATAATAATGATAAAAAAATTGAACATGAGATTTGCAACAAGACGTGACTCTTTCCTTGTTAATCCTTAAATACGATAGTTTACTTTTTACAAAAGATCTTTGACTAATACTAATAGTTACCACCTTAACATCAAATTCTTTTTATACAATTCAGTTTGAGTCATATCCAAAAGGTATTTTGGATGTGGATCAAATTTTTTTGAGCCAACTCTTAATTTAAGAACATCTCTGGCATTAGGTGATACTCTTGTATTATCGTACCAAAAAATTTCAAACAAATTTTTGACTTCACTACTAAGTTTCATTTCAGACCTTGGGATTCTATCACTAAAGCTCCACAATTGGTTTGCCAGATCATTTTTAAAGTTAACTCTTCTCTTGACAACTCTTTCTAATGTGTTACGGTGAATATTAAGATATCCACTTATGTTTGTCATCATTATATTATTAGAAGTAGTTTTGTTTATAAAGCTGTTGTTATTGCTCATCATGCCACGTTCCTATCTTTAGAATGAATTTTATTTCCGATTGTATCAAAGGCACTAGCAACAGTTGATACAACTTATTTTAGAGACTCATCCTTCTTCTTGGATTTGACATAAATTCCTAACCTCTTCACCATGTTTCACATTTTAGTCATTTTTATTAGTTGTAACATTAGTTGACATTGAAATCCAAATTTCTTATTATAAATTTTTTTTCTAAACAATCTATTTGTGTGTGTCCTAATCTATCTCCATGAAATAAAACCATGCAGATTGTCTAGCACATCACTTTTAATTTGAAATTGTTCATTCATTTCATTATCATTGAAAGGGATTTATTTCTCAATTGGTGTTTCTATGTCTACATCCACATTGTTAATTTCAATTTTCGTTTGATTTTTAATTTTAATTAGAGTTTGAATTTAACCTTTCAATTGGGGTTTTAGTTTTAGTTCCTTTTTCATTATGATTAACATTACTAATTTGTGGTGTTTGATGTGCAATAAAATCTATTACTCTACTTTGAGGAAGAAAATATAGATAATTTAAAGAGAAACTTGCTTCTACAAAAAGATCAATTTCTTTATCAGAATAAGTTTCATTTGGCTGTGAAGACATACATGTATCCAATACTCGATTAGAAGATGCACTTGGATTTTCTCCTATTGTATTTTATTCTTCAATATATGCATTCATAATGGTGTCCTCAATTTTCTCCTCTTCTAAAACGATTGTTGAACTCGATGCTCCAACATTATTCTGTTCTCAAATTCTTGCTCTTCTTTCTCATTATCATTTTGCCTTCTCTATATTTTTTGTAACCTCATTAGCTATTAGAATCATCCTTTGCCTCTCTTTTCATTTCTTTGATCTCATGTTTGCACCAAAATTTGAATTCAAAGAACTCTCTTAATGTCAAATCCAAAACAAGACAAGAAAATATAATGTTGATTCAAATTTTCCTTTTTGTAGCATGGATATGCCATAAAAATTATTGAATAATTGACAATCCATGAGAGTAGGCCCACAATCTATTTTTTGTCTGCAACGGGTCTTTAAGAAAAGGCACCTGTTATTTAAATGAAACGGGTGCCCATTTATAAAATAGGTACCCATTTTTGTTTCAACGATCCAAATAGAAACGGACACCCATTTCTTAAAACTAGGAGTGGGCACTGTATCGTCGCCCTAGTTTTTGGTTTAGTACAGGCTTGGTCTTGCAAAAATATGCCTAAGGAAGTGAAATATTAAACTTTCACCTTGTAATTTTTTGGAGGCCTTCCCGAAAGAATTTTTCAATAAAACAAAAAAACCATTACAGTTCTTATTGTACAGATTATAAAAATATAAATTTCACAGTGATATCACTAATTTTAGTATTTTTACAAAATTTATTAAGCCAAAGTGGTACCTAAACTTGAAATAGTAAGGTTAACTAAAATTTTAATAACCTCTTTGATTTTACATTTTTTGAAAAATAAATTATATGACATCAATCTACATAGAATTTCCTTCAAGAAAAAAAAAAAATTCAAAAAAGTGAATTTTTCATAAAATTATGGTGGCTGTATATTAGAGGTTTCAAAAATGTACTTTATAGTCAATTAAAAATTAATCAAAAGAAATATTCAATACAAAAAAATATTCAATAAAAAAAGAAAAGGATTCTCATCAATCTTGAGTGTTTTAAGTACCTTTCCTCCAGGATTCTCAAAATTCATTTATTTACTTCAAAACATGGTGGTCGTACATGTGTTTTGTATGGTCCTGAAATAGGAATCTTAAAAATGTGGTTTTTAAACATTCCTATCAAATGCAATTTCTACCATGTGGATATTGAAATAAATTACATATTTTAAAAGTATACTCCAAGCACTATATTTTCTATTACTAAAGTTTTTTGATATTCAATCTTTAAGTTCCTCAAATTTGGACATCAATTGACAAAAAATTTGAAAAATAGGGTATACACTTCCAATTTTTGCCCAAAAGTGGGACTCAACTTCTTCCAGCTACCCTCATCACTATGAAATGATACATGTCATTTGTTCATACAACATACACCTATAAATTCTATCATTTTCTTTTGCAATCTCATGCATCCCTAAATGCAAAATGCAACATGCAAATACTTTTACAAAATTCCATAGATTATATTTTCATTCCTTCCAAGAATATTTTATTTAATAATCTTCCTTCATTTTTTATTGTTGTATATTAGTATTTTTTTCCTTTCAATATGTATAGATCAAGAGTATAGTTTTGTTAAATCATATATAAGGTCCTTTACTATGAACCTTAAGTGGTCTACCAATGTTAAATTGTATATTAAATTTACTATAATTAGTGTTTACTTAGATTAGTGTATCAATAGTCATAATTTATAATATATCAATATACTATATGTAATATGTGATGTCCCAAAATCACAACTTCACTTCCTATAGTAAATCCATCACTTCAAGGATAATGTTGTAATCATGAAAGGGAAAATCAATCATCTATAGAATATATGTTGGGTTGAAGGCTAACTAAAAGATAATGGCCTTTATCTCCAACACTTGGGAGGGTGTTACATGAGGTATATATAATTTTTTTTTTTATTAAAGGATAATAGGTTTTGAAGGGACATGAAACCCTTTCACAACAAATAGTCCATAAAAAGGAACCAACAATGAACCAAACATAGGAAAACAACAAAACACCAACAAAAAATAGGGGAACAAAACATAGAAAACTTATAAAATTTCTAGAATGTTTTCATTCTATTATATTAGATCGTCATTTATCTACGAAGCTTGTTGACAACATTATCAATAAGTGTAATGCCTTTATCCTTGCTACATAGTCTTGTGGCCATACGAGGAAGGGAACCAAAGGCCACCCCAAAATAAGTCATTTGATTCTTTGATTTGAAACTACTGGTAGGGGAATCAAAGGTATCCATTTATAGACCTTGGATCACCTTTTCCTAGGAATTTAACTTCCTAAGCCCATCCAAATTATTCTCCATTATAGTACAACTGACCAACATGACCACCCTCAATTTTTTGTGCAGTTTGAAAATGTCATCTTCCAATGTTTTAATGTATTTTTCATAACCCACTTTTAAATATTTGACTCCTTTGGAAAACTCATGTTTAGTGGAATTGTTTTGTCTACACTATGCACGTTGGGAGTTGGAAAATACCTATCCTTCGGGTGTTAATTTAAAACATTATCCACATAACCATGGAACAATGACCATCCACACTTTCCTTAACATTATTAACCATATTCATGTTGTCATACATAGACGATCCCTTTTCCAAGATAGTATCTTTCCCCACATGGATATCAACATAGAGTTCCATATCAAGATCATTTATAAGTGGAGGTTGCAGAGCAGTATCCTCGCTATAATCAATATCTTCTTTTAGTTTTTACACATGGAAATCTAGTGGGAAGCAAAAGTGTAATACACACCCCTAATTGATTTTAGTTATTGGTGCCATATTCTTTTAGGTTATTGCTTTCAGTTATTAAGGTCATACACTTTTAGGCCCATTTCTTTTATAAGTGATACATTGTATGAAACCTTATTATTGTTATTTATTTCAGATAACTTTGAATATGATTTATTGTGGTTGGTGGTTAGATTACGTGATGATGTTTATTCTTATGAGATGGTTATGAGATGATGTTAGTTTCATTATAGATGATGGTTATATTATGATGTATTAACCCAGACTTGCATGTGTATGGTTATGTCTATTTTATATTTCTGTATGGTGAGTTTGATGTGGTAGAGGGCGGAGGCGTAGTTACTTGCATAGTGAGATCCACATGTCCAACCATCCATGCCATTGTGTGTTATATATGCACATGCACATGCTTTTCCTTTACAAAGGTGTGCAATTACTGGGTGACATCTTCCCTGAATTGGTAGGAGTGAGTGTGCCCTATCGCAGTGTCTCAATTATAAAAGAGGGGAGTTAACAGTCATGCCTAGAACCTTACCCTAAGCCTATTTAATCCTAGGATTGGATGAGTATCATATTGTCCTACCCACCCAAATTTGTGAGGTGACGTGCATTCGTGGATCCCTTCCTGTTGTGTTTGGTTGTGCTTAGATTTGAGTATTTTCATTTTGTGCATGTTTATTTTGGTGCATGTGCATTTATGCTTTATGTGAATTTAGTATTGTTAAGGATAATTAGTGTTAGTCAATAATTATGCCTGAACTATTTTTTTTATTGTAATATTAAATATGAAAGTATTTGATTAACAATAATTAATTAAATACTTATGTTTATTTGAAAAGATTTAGTTAAAAAGTTTAATCTTGAAAATAGAGGATTTAATTAATTGCTAAATCTAAAATTAAAATAAAAGACATTAATATTGAATTTGTATTTAATTATCAATTGCATGATTATTAATATGCTAAAATATTAATTATTAATTAAACATTGATATACAATTTAAAGTTGCACATTAAACTTAATAAAATAAAATATAAATTTAAGTTAAAAGTTGAGTGAATTTCATTATTAGGAATTAATAATTAAATATAAATTTTTTTACTAAATTTTGAGTTGAGTTCTAAATTTGGAGCTTGAGTCAAGTGATTTCTGTTTGGGAGTTGTGTTAGGATAATGGAAAGGGTGTGTACTGAGAGGGGAGGGGTGAATCAGTACCCATAAAATTTTTTAATCAATTCTTTGTAACCACTATTATGTATTAACCGATTGAGTAGATTGCATACACCAAACATATAATATCATTACTGAAATGTAAATGCATGTAAAATAAATAATACACATACATAAAATCAAGTACTCATGACACTAGTATTTTGGTATTGCAGAAAACCCCTGTTAGAAGGTAAAAATTGTGGTGGGGACGAGACCCACAAAACTTCACTACTGCAGTAAATAAAGTAGTCTATTAAAGCTTACAAAGAATGATCACTTCTGATGATCTTACCCTTTTAGGAGTAACAATGAGATTGATTAGATCTACCTCCTGTGAGGATTTTGCAACACAAGTTATGTATGCACTCGGTTAAGAGATTTACAAAAAGATGGTTAAGTGTACTCTCTTAAGAGATTTAGGGGTCTATTACAATTGTTAGAGAGTAACATAAGTTTGATATGAAACATATAAAATCTCAATATTGCTGATACAGATCCATTAAGTACATAAAAAACACATCATCTCAATGTGAATGATAATACCTTCTTCTCTATTCTGCACGGTAGCCTTGCTTCTGCTCTGAAAACTAATTTCTATAATGTAGTCTCTGTCCTTGAAATCCCTTGTCTGATCTCTGATGTCTGTAGTATGGTGGCTACTTGATCATTTCTTGATCAAAATACATTATGAAATTTTACATCTATACATTTATATATAAAACTTTATGACCTAATTAAAGTTTTACAATTACATCCCTATCCTAGGATCAATGGTGTACACAATTTACCTTGATCATCTAACGTAGGAGACATAAACAATTAATGTTTTATATCCATAATAAATTCTCTCCATCATTGTATAAATCATTATCTAGGTTGGAAAAAAAGTTGTTACATAGAATAATGTGCCATAGAAAACTTTTATGTGGCCTCTAATCCACTCGGTTATTACTATCTCTTAGTGCTCGGTGTAGTCTGTGTGTCTTGGTGTTGTCTACTGCTTAGTGTAGTCTATCAGGTCGGGTATCACTATACTCAGTTAACTCTGGGTGTGATTATTGCTCTCAGTTGACTCTATACTTTGGTGAATATACCAACTATCCTATTTGTGATCTATTACCGATTGTCCATGTTGAGTTCTTGAATACTAATGAAAACTTAAATGCTCAATTGGAGCAACAAGGTGCACAATAAATAATTATTTGTTTTTAATTAATTAATAATTTCTCTTAATTATAGTTGAGTTCACTTTCTGGGATTCACAATAAATTAGGGAATGCTAATTTATCCTTATTAGAAAATTATTATTCATTTTTGGGAGAGAGACTTTTGGGGAAGAAAGAAATTTGGGTCCAGATTTCATGGTTGATGTTGGATTGAAATTGAAAGCTTGATTCTTGGATAATTTGCATTGAAGTTGAAATTTTGGTTCCAGATCCTGTCAAATTATTTGAGGTAGGATTTGAATTCCTTTATTAAAATTCAGTTGAAAGAGATCCTTGTTTGGTTGTATTTATTAGTTGAATTAGGTTCTGTATTGAAATTGAAAGATTGAAAAACCCCGTCTGTTAAATCTAGGTCTTATTAAAAATCAGTAGATAAACTAAATTATTTTTAAAAAAATTATGAAGTTTCATTCAAATAGAAAACCTAACTTAGATCTGAAGAAAATTAGTGGTTTTCTGGTTAGTAGATTCAATTGGTTTTCTGGTTAGTAGTATTATTTTTTAGTTATTAATACATGTAGTTTAATATTAATGTACTTTTTTTACAAGGACATTTTTATATATATTATGGTTTTTATAAGAATTTGGAAGGAATATGTCTTATTTACTTAGTCAAATTGGAGTTTATAAATTAAATGGTTTTTTATTCTGAATGTGTGTTCTCCTTTGCTTTGAAATTTTACTTGTTTTTATGAATATGTTTTCATGGGGGTTTATAGATGGACTTGTAGGAGTGAAATCCAGAGGTCGGGGTGGTGTTTTTCTGTCAAGTGGATATTCTCTATCTTTATACTTATGACTATTTTATAATCTCAATCATGTTTATTCGACCACTTTTGTAGCTCATGTCTTGTGGATGTTTTTGGATGTGTTATGGTTATATGTATTTGGTAATTCTATTTCTGTTACCTAATCTAGTTTTTGAGCTCATGTCTGTGGACCCTTGAGAGTGAATTTGTGATATTGTATTGTTCTTGTTACTCTGTAAGGAACTGGATTCAATTTTTCATGCCTTTGCATTTGAGATCAATGTGTGATATGCGTGCTAGGTAGGTTATCTAGTTGTGTAGTAGGGAGTGGCTTGCAATAAGTGTTGAGGTCCACAAGTGGCTGCCCGAATCACTTATTATAAGTTATCTTAACAAGTGATAACATGAAACATTAAATGAGTCCTAAAATGAACTAATAAGATAAAGGTTCCTCACCCATGCTTGAGCGCCAGTATAGGCTAAGATGAAGGTTAAGAAGATGCTTCCCACCCAGAGAGCTATGGTTCTGGCATAGTTAATACCCTCATCTTTATGAGGGGTGATTGATACTGCATATGGTAACATGAGTCCTGAAGTCTAGAGAGGCTACCAGGACAAGACTCAAGGGTTAGACATATGTCATGACACTTCTGTATATGCAAATTAGGTTTCCTACACAAGTTGGTTGTCTCTAGATTAGAGATTTTTTCCTTTGTTGTTGTTTAGTACCTCTTGAGATAGGAAGCTCTAAGAATCCCTTTCTTAGTTATTCGTGTCTTTGGTTTTGTGTTTTTATCCAAGTGGGACCTGGTGTTATCTCCTCAGCACAGTAGGGTGGAATTTTATAGTTCTACAAGGATGGGTGGTAGTGATTCTTTTTCCTTTGAGATTTGACATCCTCGTTCAAGTGCTAGACGATCCTTGTATCAGTTGTATCTTCTTATTCTTCTCATTCTTATAAGGATGTTTTGATTTTACCATATCTATTGTATATTTTATTAGTATATCATTTGTGATGCCTATCTTGTATATCATTATACTTGTATTTGTGTGATTACTACATACCTTATGACTTATGCAGTGGATGTGAGTTGTAAGTTATTATGTATGTGGAATAATATCCTTGATATAATTCAAGGAAGTGTAATTATGTTTATGTAATCTACGTCAAGGGAACCTTGGGATTTTTTATATTTTTAGAGTTCTTTTATATGAGTATGTTGTTATTGCTTCCGCGGTGTTGTTCGATCTTGTTGTGTAAACTTTAAACTTAAAAAAAAATTATTGCATCTTAGTAGCATGTTTAGGTGAGTTTTACTGGGTTCCCTGGCAGGGCATGAAACAAAGGGAATTCCCCTTCCTCTTCAGCAAAACATAGGAAGAACCCTGACTTTTCCTTTACCTTTCACATCACTGCTAGGGCTAAAAGAATTAGGGACATAGTCATCAGAAGGAGTATAGTCTGAATCCTCATCATCAGATTAGACAATTTTAAGGTGGGCCTTAGCTTCCTTCTTAGGTTTTGTATGTTTTCCCAAATGAACACCACCATCATCCCAAGAGGTGACATCTTCTAGAACCAAATATTATTCCAATAAAAAATAGTTAACATCTTTCTTCGCCATAACCATTTTGGGGTTCTTTTAAACATTTATTACTTTTACAAATTACATTATAAAGATAATTAAAATCTTGTGTAAAACCAAAATTGATGGATTTTTTATATGAACCTTTAGACTATGAGACAAGGATGAAAAGAGATAGAAGTGAAATGAAATTTACTTTCCACGCCTAAAGTGATTCAATATAATAAAATGATAGCTCAATAGGCTACAAAATCAGTCCTCAAGAATCACATACCTCATGATAAATTCAAAATTCTCCACCCATAGAGGATTAATAGAAGCCCTATCATATCCGCCATCAGAAGTCTTTCTAACTTTTTTCCCTCCCTCCCTTTTCAAAGAATACCATCAATGCCTCATATATGCTCTTTTTATCCTTGAAGAATTTCCTTCCCTCTTCCATAATATAGGAGACCTCATCCAAAAGTTCCTTAGAAACCACTAGAATGATACCAAAGACCTTGAGAATACCTTCCTCGCATCCCTCCAAAAAGCACTACTGTAACATGTGGATCCAACCCATGTAATTTCTGAATGTAGGGAGTAAGACCTCCAACAGATAATTCACTCCAAACTTTAACATTCTCCTACCATTTTTGGTAGATAATTGGCTCCGCATGGTTCCTATCTCTTGCCATATTGACAAAGGGAAAATAGAGGATCCAAACCACCATGAAAATAAACTAGTTACAATAAACAGAGCTAATAAATCAATTGACATAATAAGATGCCATTATGATGGACAATCTTGTCACCATGCCACTTCGCACGACTTTGGATTTCAAATCCATAATGCCAGAAAATGCCTCTGAATTATCATCCCTTAACATCATTTTGAATAAGTAATTTTATTTCTTGAGGGATGATTTCATTTACTCCCCATCATTTAAGAGTAGGTTGCACAACTCTTGAGTTTGCAAACCCATCCGTAACATGATGAAAATATATTTTTTTATCTTGATAAATCCTTTATTTTACCTTTGATACTTTTGGAAATCTTGTTGAGTGAAATAATTCTTATCAAACAAAACCATTAAAGTGGAACTTGAATTGGCTCACTTGAAGTTGATAATTATGAAGCACTACACACTATTGGGTAAAGGAATTAATCTTTAATTTTTTTATTTTTTTTTTATCTCTAATGTCCTTTTAAAAATTAGAAATGAAAATTATTTGAACATCCATTTCAAGAATATTATAAGATATTTGAGCATATAAATGTTTAAATCTACCAATAAAATTAGTCACTTTTTCTTTAGCACCTTGCTTGCAATGAATAAAATCAGTCAAAGAAAATTGAGGACCAATATTTTTTAAAAATTGTTGAAGAAATTTTTTAAAAGAATCAATGGAATAAGGAGGGAAATAAAAAAACATTCCAAGGCCTTATCTCTATATTTTCTAGAAAATAATTTAGCCATGAGCGTATGATCATTTGAGAAATGAATACATAATATTTGAAATGTTTTCACATTAGTAAATAGATAGCCTTCTCCATTATATATCTCCAACTGTAGTATTTCCATGAATTGAGGAATAATAGTAAAAATTATGTCTTGGGAAACTGGGATAACAATGTCACAAGTTGGAATTTTTGTTAGGATGAACTCAAAATAACTGAGAGGGGGGGGGGGTGAATCTGTTATCCTCAGGTCTATATTTTCCCATATAAAACT
>MU224461.1:364206-406246 GCA_018584345.1 Thuja plicata | reverse complement strand
TGTTCAAAGGATTTATACAATGACTGTTAGGTCAACCTGGTTAAAGGATTTGAACTGATACAATGGTTAGAAAGTAATCAGCAGGTGTGATTTGATACATACAACTTACTTTGCAAATCCAGATCCAGTTTCAACTCTTATGCTAATTCATTGAGTGGCCTCTATTTACATCTCAAACTTCAGATCTGCTTGGAAATCCATCAAGCGATCACTCTGCTTCTCTGCTAAGCCTTCTCTGCTTAGGTCTTTCCAATCAGTCAATTAACCATGCAAAACTTTGCATTCAACTTCTCCTCTTTCCTTGGATATAATAACAATAACCACAATAGGTTATATTATACCTCTTCATCTAGGTCAGATAAATCTTTTTCCACTTAATCAAGATCATAGATCTTAGGTTAGGTTAGATCCAATATATCTTTCCATCATTACATTTAATTTACTTCTCCAATACAATCATTAATTAAACATTGAATCCATGCGCTAATAATAGTTTCCCATGCATTAAATGAATGTGGACCAATCTTAATTAATAATGCATATCCCAATAGAATCAACTATGTCGGCCATAGATCTCAAATCTCATCAATAATCAAAATATTGTTGCTCGAATTTCTCTATCTCCCTCAGCATTTCACTGGCACTCAACATCATCTTTGCTTTGCTCAACACCACCTT
Source organism: Thuja plicata (assembly GCA_018584345.1). NCBI lineage: Eukaryota > Viridiplantae > Streptophyta > Pinopsida > Cupressales > Cupressaceae > Thuja > Thuja plicata. The sequence continues at coordinate 405,568 of MU224461.1, read as the reverse complement.
TCGCTTTTCTCGACAACAAATTTGCTTTGCTCGGCATTGATGTTCTAGTGAATTGTCAGTGATAGATAAACAACGTATCACTTTGCCAAAGTGCCAAATGATCAAGTACCCTTGTGTATACTCATAACTTAACCATTTCCTTGATCTTCTTTTCATCCCATCCTTTTCAAATCTTCATCAATCAATGGATAAGGTACTCAGACATACAACAATAGTCTCACCAGTTAAGGTTTGACATCAATGACAAAATAACAATTGTCTACATTGTAGCAATCTTTCCAACAATTTTGTGTTAAATTGGGTTATGGAAGATAATTATATTTTGTAAATAAGGAACACTTTGGGCTAGCTTAATGATACTTGCTTCAATGGATAGGTTTGTATTGGACATGTTGAATAATGAAAGGTGTAGAACATTGTGGGAAATGGGTGGAGCATTGAAATATGAAATTGGGACATCATAGTAAGTGGGTCTAGGAGATGGTTGACAAACAAATGGAAAACACGCAAAATGAGGTATGATAAGAATTCCTCTAAGACTAATATGTCTAAGATTGATATTTTTTGTAGATGTAGAAATGACAGATGGAGCATAAGTAGGTTTTGTAACATCCTACAAAGTTAGCACCCATAATTGGATGCTCAGTTAGACCCCATTTTGGTGATTTTTAGATTACCTGTCTGTTATGCTTGATCTAGCTACCTATCTCTCCTAGTTCTAACATCTAACCTATCTTCCTATCTTCCCATTTAAATTTTGGTGTTTTTTCCTAGGCACATAATGCCCAGAGATTTATGTTTCTAGGGAAAAAGGCCTAGGACATTTTTTCCTCAAGGATTAGGCCCAAATTTAAACCAGATCCCCATTGTGGTGTTTTAGTAGAAAATTAGATCTCGAGATCAGCATGGCTTAATTTTGAATCCAAAAATGTATGGGATGTATATAAACACCCTATTTCTACTCATTTTGGTAACCAAGATCCATTAGCAACCACAACCAATAATATGATTTGACACTCGAGTATTTTGGCAATCAAGAGAATTCAAGATTCGAAGGAAAGCATCCATGATCTATCACCTCTCTAAGAATCCAAGGATTTGTGAAGGAAATAGTCTCCATTTTAGTAAGCTTATCTCCCATGATGGAAAAGTAGAGGAGTTAACAAGAAATCAATAATATCCTTTGTTCATTCTCATGCATTCTTTCATAGCAAGTTTTCAATCACACATAACAATATTTAAGATCTACGAGTGACATTCATACATCCATGCATTTGTGAAGTTATCCTTGACTCCTTTCTACATTATAAGGTCAAAAAATATAATTAAAGAAACATTAAAGCATCTTCATGACTATGTGCAATCTCAATATCACTTCATGAAGTTTTTGGCAAGGTAGGTCTAATATTTACCTTTATATTTACTTTCGTTTATGAAATCTTATTTCATTTTGAAGGTTGAGTCCTATACAAGGGTTTTGAACAAGGAAAACCCATTTCCACAACCTTTTCCATATTTCTCTATGTACATGTATAGGTGGCATAGTTGTTGGGACATAATAAAGAAAGCTCAGGGTCTACAAGACTGACTATCAAAGGTTTGGGAATAATTATAGGGAATGAAATATGCCAGGCTTCCTTTTCCCTGGAATAAATGCCCAAAGTTTTTAGTTCCTATTGGAACACCTTCAAATTTAGTTTACAGGTCATTACAGTTTATGTATTTTCCTTTTAGGTCGCTGTAGCTCACTGTCTATTTTCAGCCAGTCTGTCTTTTTTAAAAATGCTTAGATTTTCTTATTAGTAATTTATCCTTCTTATCATTTTAATTCTTAATAACTATCACAAAGGATCATTGTAGCTTACTGTCTATTGATTCATCTTCCTTCTGATTGTGCATTAGGAAAAGGTAGACAAATTGTTCATTTACCTTACCTCCCCATTTTTATTACTATACATTTTGGTCCACCCACCACATGACATTTCTATTATGATTTTGGTGTTAGATCCCGCTATATGCATTGGATCCTCACCTTTCATTTCATAAAATTAGATGTACTATTCATTAGATTTTATGTGCAATTCAATTAATTTTGCCTAAATTTAATGATTATTTTCATCTCTTTCATATTCTATACTTGTAATTGTTATATCTGTATTTTCTATTTTCTATTGTGCATGAGTTTTATATAACTAAGTCCTACCTATACTATTCCTATTTGGAAAAGCCATAAACTTATGGGTTCTTTTCATCCCGAGTCCTCTTTATTTCCTAGGAATCTTGATGAGACAAACATGCCTCCTAATTCAATTTCTACTATGGTTGAGAATCCTTTTTCCCACTCTTCTCATGATGAAAGATGTCTTTAATAGTTCCTACCACCCATGTCCAAAATATTTCCCATGACTTTGAAAAATTTAAACAATGGATAACTTAAGCGAATTCTAATATAAAATCTATATCCTTAGTTGAAGGTTAAAAGAAGTTGATTCATAATGATGTACATTAAATTATCTTCTTAAGAACTATTTCTTGTCTTGTTGATAGTAATATTAAACCTCTTAAGGATTGTTCTTAAGATCTAGGTTTAACTCATCCTCTTGTTAGTGTTGAGATATCAATTCCATTTCCTACCTCTTTATCAAGTGTTTCTACTTATGCTCCACCTCTCATGACTACATCCATTTCACATATCAATCCTATACATGTTAGTATTGGAAGAACTCCTAATCCTATTGTTCCTCCTAATTCAAGTGTTGCATGTGTTTCCCAACCTTCATCCATGCCTACCTACAAAATTTTTCTATTTTCTTATTCTAATGTTACTTCTATTTACCATAATGGTCCAAACATTTAACATATGTCTCATACCAACATTTCCATTGATTACACTATCCATAGTCTTACTTAAACTATTTCATCCTTGCAATAATAAATTACCTCTATGAACCAATACAAATTCAACATTAACACATGTGATATTTCCTTCCCTTTTTCCTTGGAAATTATACATGTCGTTATCCCTCAATACATGGAAACACTTCATTTAGAGACTTACACTAGTAAAGGTGATCCCTTGACCCATGTTAAGACATTTTAAATATTATGTTGTGACTTTTCTCATGATCATAGGTTCATGGATAAAATATTTACTAGAACCTTTCAAGGTAAGGCCTTGCAATGGTATTATTATTTACCACCTGATTCCATTGATTCATTCCAAAAAATTGCTAATGCTTTCATTCAAAATTTTCAAAACAATATTGGTCCTAAGATTTATTTGACTAATTTAATGAATTGTAAACAACGTGTTAAAGAATAATTGACTAATTTCATTGGTAGATTTAAGAATTTACATGCTTAGATTTATTTATTGTATGCATGATGTTGATATTTATTGTGTTTTTATTTCTAATTTACAAAAATACATTAGGGATAAGATCTTTCTTTCTCAATTATCTTTCGTTACTCAATTATGTGTAGTGGTTCATAAGTATTAGATTCAAGTGTGTCAATTTGAGAGAACCACTCCAATGGATCTAGTTGATAAGAGTTATGCCACATCCTATTATTTTTAGAAATTTTAAAAATGAAAAATTTTCATCAAGATCAACAATTCATCAAACATTCTTGATGCACAAGTGGTAGCAAAATTACAAGCCATTGCTCCTTTTCATCTTATTTTAGACCTTGTAATTTTAACCCTCTTTTTGAGTCTTTACATAATGTGATGTTGAAGTTGATTAATAATAATTTCTTAACACTTCCTCCCATTATCCCAATTGATCCTTCCAAACAAACCAACAAAATTTTTTATCCCAAATGTTTTTCAAATATCATCGTCAACCTAGTGATGATACTACGAAGTGTTTCCATCTAGATAATATTGTTCAAGACCTCCTTGATTCTAATGTTATAGCTTTTGAGGTGTTAATGATCAAGAAAAGAAAAATGTTTCCCTTTCTAACCAAAAATTACAAATTTATACCAATCATTTACCTTCCTATTCAACCAATACCACTGAGTCCATTCTTTCTTCATCTACCCATGTTGTTGACTCTCCCACCATTGTAACTTATGACACTGAATGCACCAAAGTCAAAAATATTGTCAACCTTATTAATCAATCCAAACGTTAATGTAAACCAAACTTGAACTTGACCTTTGCATAAAATTTGATCCTATTGAGACTATTAGGCCACCTTATGGTCCTCTTTACATAGTTCTGAAGATTAATGGTCTTCCTTCTCATGGATTCCTTATAGATCCTTATTGTGTGGTAAATTTTATAACTAAATAAAATATTTTCACGAGATAAATCTAGCAATATTTCTTTGATAAATTTGATGTGATGATGTGAACAAGGAAATCTCAGACTTAAAAAACTGTTGCAAACAAGTTAAAACATGAAACATTAGTGTGTTAGCCCATAAAATCATTTAAAGAACCATGAAAGAACAAGAAACAACAAGGAAACTCCAAGTAACATCAGATTGAGCTAAAAAAGAATTACACCCTATTACTTGTTGGATTTTATCTTGATAAATTTATGTAGGTGTGCTCTCTCAAACACAAATGGATCAAAACCCCAATGCAATGCAAGATTGATGGGCAAGAAGAGAGATTTAAGAGCTAGTATGAAGAACTAGTCTCAAATCTTCTTCAAGATGATGGATCAAACTAGAAATGCTATGCAAATGCAAGAATGAACTATGATTTATTCACCAATATTATCCTAGCATGTGATTTATAAGTGATTTAAACTAGAAACTATGAGCATGAAAACAATTATGAAAATCTAGAGCTATGTTAGCATAATAACAATGCAAAATGAGAGATGAAAATGCAAGAGGAGAAGGGCTCTATTTATAGATTTTTGGGATAGAAGAGGAGGGGTTGAATGAGGTGGAATCTATGTGGCATCCATATAAGAGCCACATAAGGGACGCATAGGCTTGAAGGGATGGCTAATTTGAAGTCAAATATAGCATTAAATATTGAGTGGCTCAAGAATTCCAAGTTGGGAGACAAAGAAGTAAAGAGCCTTAAAGAGAAATGGGTGCCCATTTTGGAGAGAATTCTCCCACATGGGTGAGCATTCCATTATCCCTAAAAGGGTTAGGAATCACCCTTTTAAGTATGATCAGAGGGTAATTAGGTAGGGAAATATGCTTAGGAAATAAGGTGATGGAAGTAGAGTAGGAATAGGGTAGGTCTCTAGATTGGATTAATAGGTTTCTAGCTAGGGTTTAGATTATAATTCAAATTAGATTTGAATAAATAATAGTTTACAAGAATTAGGGATATGGAGGAATTTTAATAAATATAAATTTATTAAAAAGGGGATTTTTTGGGGCACATGTATTTAAATAAAATACATTAGGATAGTATTTGATCATTAATAAATACCAACTATGAAACTATTTAATTGATTAAATTAAATAGTTAGATGAACAAAAGGGAAAATTAATATTAATATTAATATTTTTGGATGTCTACATTTTTCCCCTCTTTGACTTGGCGTCACAAGTGACGTTGTGTCAAAGACAAGAAAATAAGTTGCCCAAGAGAAAGAGGGTTTCTAGGAGTCATGCCAAAGCAACGACGATACAGGGTTGTGCCCCCTTGAGAAAAGAATACAATAAAGACAAGGTTGTGGTATTTTCTTGAAAAAGGATGCAACGGGTAGGAGGAAGGGAGAGCAAGTAATAAATAAAAGCCTTCTAAAATGCAACTAAGAATGCAAATGGAATGATGAGATTAAATGCAACTAATGAGTCTTGGGGATCCATTTGTGTGAAAAATATGGAGATCACATCCGATTTTGATATTGCAAAAGGATGTATGCATCAGGTGTTAGAAAACATAGATGAAAAGATTCCTTTGTGTGGACTAGACACTCAAACAAAAGCACACTGGAAAAGATGCAGGTATCAGTAGCCACCAGTCATAATACACCAAGATATAGAAGATCAAGGTAGTGGTGAGTAGGTGTAAACTGACACAAAATGATAAAATTAATAAAGAAGGCCTCATGACCAAGCAGTCATTCAGTCCAAAGTTCTTGCCATGAAGAGGATTTATGTGATGAAGGATTTGATAAGCCGACGCCGGAAGGATGCATCCTAACAGGCAATGATTAGATTTAATGGACAAAGATATTCGCTGGTAAAAGTTGTTGATAGAATGAGGAGAAAAGATAATCGGTCGCAAAATTGATTTGTGGAAAAAACATGATTACAGTCGCAGGAGTCAAAACGTCACTGAAAAGGGAAAAATTGAATGATGCAGAAAGAAACAAGGGTTTATTGCAAGATTTCAGATTTTTTCTATTTTTTTAAATTTTTGGAATTCGTGAATTTTTTTGGATTTTTCATGAATTTTAAATGTTTTTTGATTTTTTTGCGTATTTAGACTGTAATACAAGAGTAATTATATAAAAATATACAGGGGGGAGGAAATGGAGCAGGCAGTTTTTTGGGGAAAATAGGGGTATAAGAGGGGATGGGGGCTTAAAGAAGGTCATTTGAGAATAGTGATTAGGAAAAAAGAGATCTCTGGAGAGAAATCATGGCTTTCGAGAGGATGATGGGGCAGTTAGGAGAGCGTGTTTGGACACATGGGAGACCCGTGGAGCGGCCAGTACCGATGAGTAATGCAATCGATACCTTGATTTTACTATTTTTGAAGATTTTAACGCTTTCTGGGTGGGCTAGTGGGGCATTAATGAGGGTAGAATACTCAGAAGAGCGGAGACACCGGTTCTTGAACTGGTGTATGTGAAGACGTTGATCCCCGGATTGACATTTTCACTGACACTAATCCTTGATCCTGCGTCTGCGAGGACATCAATGCTGAATTGACATCTTCGAAGACGCCAGACCTAGATTCGCTTCTTCAAAGATGATGGTTTGGAGGGGAAATAGAAGGAGACACCGGTGTAAGAACCAACATGTCTGGCTGAACTAGCATCTATGCCAAAAGGGGAAGACATCAAGGGGGAGGGAAACAAAGGGACCAGGCGGGGGCCAGGGATGGGTCAGCAAAGGACCTAGGGACGGGATGCCCCATTTTTGGAGGGGTTAGGCTAGGAATAAAAGAAATATGGGTTGACATGGTGGATTTTGGATTTTGCAGGAGTAGTTCCCAGCATTGGGATCTTTGGAGCACTAGCCGCCAATGATGGAGCTGGAGGCCCAGCTTACAACTGCGGACTGGGGGCTGCTAGCAGCCGTGGGACTAGATTATGTGAACCGATGGCCTAGGCTATGGGTGCACAATGGGATGATGATTGCTTTGATCGAGTGGTGGCACAGTGATACTACCACATTCCATTTTCTGACTAGGGAGACTACTATCACTCTCGAGGATGTGTGGAGGATCCTATAGATATCAATCTAATGGTCGGTGTCACAGTATAGTTTAGAGGATAGTGATCATTACATGGAGATTTCATTGAGGAGGTCCATGAGGAGGATTCTGACATATAGGACATGGATTCCCTGGCAGAAAACGGTTCACAAGAGATAATGGATAGCACTATTTTTGCTAAATTGATCGGTGGACGGATGCTGGCAGATTTGGTCAGACATAGTTTTGAGATGGGGTGGTCCCAGGTATTAGTAGGGATGATCGAGGAGGGGATGAACCACTCCTAGGGATATGTCATCCTGGGATAGTTATATCATGATCTGCACATGGCTGCATACTGCGGGGTACACAACATGGGGACTGGGGTGACTCTGCTATTAGTATGGGCATGGGAGCACATTGCAGTGTTTTGATCAATGGGAGTACAAGATGTGTGGTAGCTGGGAGAGCCTTATGCATGTAGATACAGGCTACAGCTGAGATACACTTAAGTTGGTCAGACTAGATACTAGCAACAATTACTAGATGAGGTTTAGGTTTTTTGCTGGACCCCATATAGATTCTATGAGTGGTGGGGAGATATGGATTGGCAAGAAGGAGTGGAGGATGGATTTGAGGATTTATTATACGTTTCATATGTATAGACTAATTTCTTTCTACTGGGGAGGACCATCCACTAGATAGAGAGATATAGGCCATCCAGGGTCACGAGACAGTTTGGACTGCAGCAGGGGGTGGTGGTAAAGGATGATTTACATTCTCATGTCACCAGGGAGGTGGGTGTGTGGGGCAGGTACACTGATGTCCTCATAGTGAGGATAGCCTAGAGGATGATGGTGAGGATAGACTTCATGGTGAGGCTAGATGTCATTGACGTAGGTACGACTACAGAGTATGTTGCATGGTGAGCCATGCACACACCCTTACGACTGACAGATCCAGTACATGTAGTAGCCCATGATCAGCCAACATGAGACATGGAGGTTGATGATGGGACGGCTCTAGGAGATTCCCCTAAGACCTTAGCAATAGGGCAGAGGAGAAGGCCATGGCGGAGACAGGTTCAGCCTTAGATAGAGGCACAGGCAGAGGGAGGATAGGATTAGGGGCCATAGGGGCCACTAGGGGATGGACAGGACTAGGCACCTTAGGTGCCCACACAGGGATAGGTTTAGGCACCTTAGGTGCTAGCATAGGTATAGGCATCGCAGGGGCCACCAGTAGGTTTCATTGCATAGGCTCACATGATATTGTCATCGCAGAGCAAGATAGCTTATAAATCGAGTGTGCACGGTTATGGGGTTTGTTAGGTATGCCACAGATATCTGAGACTAGTCTACAGACGAAGATGACCTGGGTACAAGGGGCTATTAGCTACAGAGGAAGCATGGGTAGACAGGGCTGAGGGTGTACTCGACACCTTATAGGGTAGAGTGGACTCAGGGGAGTTTTCTATGGTGGACTTGACCCAGGATGTTGCAGAGTTACGGACTGATATAGGGACACTGATAGGTCAATTTGGTACCCTTATTGAGCAGATGGTTCAGGAAACTGAGCAGATCCTAGCATTGACCTCAAAGAGGGATGCAACACAGAGGTGGGCTGAGGCCTACAAGATAGAGCGAGATATCACTAGACATGCATCCAGTGCAGGTTGGGCGGGACACATGGTGGAAGACCCTTTCATAGCTCATAGGGATGTAGCTAGAGCAGGTACAAAGGTAGCCCACTATAGGGCATTATACCATCAGCTAGTTCCTGAGGGCTAGAGATAGGTATACTCAGAGAGGTCTCGATCACAGACCACAGGCTGGGCCTCAACTTCTCAGGGATCAGTGGGGATGCCACCATAGGCACCACCAAGAGGGGGATCACAGCCACTAGCATGATTCCTTCAGAGGATTTTGTGACACCTTTTTTTATTTTGAGATGTACATGTATACCAACACCTAGGTGCTCAACTATGTATTTATTGATGACAGACACTGTACTCATGATTATATATATATGATCGATTGATGGACCGTATGACTTTATGATGGATGATTCTCATGCTTTGATTTATATGATATGATTATGCATATGTTTATATGATTTCTGACACTAATGCTTTGTAGGATGTGATGTTTTATGAATATGTATATATAGGATGAGATGTTTAGATGGATGCACCTAGATGTATGTTTATTCATTTGATGTATATTGTAGTACTTGTGATGTAATGCAATGGATGAATTTAATATGTTTTTATGATACAATGATCCTAATGAAAATGTAGGGATGGTATGAAAATGCAGGTATGGAGCTAATGCAACGGATGCAATGGGACTCATGTTTTTGGTGTGTGTCATATTCAATTGATGAACCACCTAGGAGGACTATGAAAGGCAAGGAAAGGGAGGTTAGGATGATGTTAGCCTAGGGTGTTAGTATGATGGTGAGAGGACTGGACATGACATGATTATACAAGGACCAAACTGAATGATTAATTACAAGTGATTAAATACAATCGATTATGTACAAAGGTTGCTACCGAGACTTGATTGGATCTTGTTGTTTGATATGTGTGATAGTGTTGGAACACCCATAAAATATGGGAAATGGTGAGGTTTGTGGAGATGTAGTGATGGAGATGGAGGGAAGAGAGAATTTGATAGATAATGGAACAGTCCATTATGTGTGACACCTGTTGCTAGGTTTTCATCACCCATACTTGTCCAAGGTGCCTGATTGCCAAGTTTTCACCATTGGATGAAATTTTTCTCTTAATTCTTGATTTTTTTATGTTGTCCAAGTGCTTGTTTGCCAAGTTTTCATCGTGACAACCATTTTTTCAGATTTTTTGAGATTTTTTCAGTACTATTTTGCATTGTTTTTTTACTTTGTTTCAGGACTTTTTTATACTTTTTATGAATTTTTTAGATAACTGGAATGAACAACCAGCCATTAGGTATAAAAATGCCTGAGATGAATGATGTTGATAGGATCATTTAGGGGTTCTCCTTCAGGGGTGGAGAGTTGATATGCCCTAGAATTGAAGCATGTAGTGACAATGTATGGGCCTTGCCAGGTAATCTCAAATTTAACTTTCTTTTATCGGTTAGTACCCACTTCTAATTTTTCTTTTAGCACAAGGTCCCCCACCTAAAACTGGCATGGGTGGACCTTCTTGTTGTAGTTCCTCTTAAGTCTATTTTGATAGACAATCAGGTGATCATAGGCTCGCTGACGCTTTTCATCTAGTAGATCCAGCTATGTGAGTCTTGCTACTTGGTAATCTTCATCATCAATCATGCCTGATGTGGCTAGAAGTCTTGGTGCTACTACAGAACTAGCTTGGCTCTGTGTTAGGAATAACTAAGAGGGGAAGGGGTGAATCAGTGGCCTCAAAAATTTATCCTTTAATCACTAACCACCAATCAAATAAATCTCAAATTATTAAGTCCCTACAAGATGCATGCCTTGAAATACTTATAATAATTAATTGTATGTCAGTTTTCCCTTTCTGACCTTATTCTCCTTGATAACCGATAAGCAGTAAAACTATTTACCGATACTTAGTAAATATGCAGAGTATACCAATCAATCCAGAAATGCATATGTGAAATGTAAAATAGTAAAGTAATAAACCATACACACATAACACATGGATTTTAACATGGAAACCTTGTTAAGGGAAAAACCACCGGGATCGGTACCCCAAATTTTCACTCTTCTAAAGTGAGCCCTGTTAGGATCCAACCCCGTTAAAGGTTACAAACACACTATTAGGTGTGACCTTGTTAAAGGATTTTAATAATAGAATGTCACTTGATATCTGGCATGTATATGCTACCAATATTGATCAACCTCTCTGGGCACAATAGGTATCTAGCATATCTGGTGCTACCTAACTGCATCAGCCTCATTCTTAGACTGTGTGTCGGTATCGGGAACTTAATGCTATCTTCATGACAATCTTTTTGGCAATCTGTTAGGATATACCTCAATTATAGAAGACTGTTAAGTCCTACTCTGTTAAGAGACTTGATGTTTCAATGGTTAAACTGAAAAAAATGACCTATTTCTAATACAACTTGAATTGCAGATTTTCAGATCTATTTAAGTACAATACCTCTCTGATCAATGTATTAATTCAATTCTTTGTGCTCCACACTTTCTGCTCTGTGATGCTATGCTTCACTGTTTGTTGGTGTCTGCAGAATTATTTAGCTCTCCTTCAGCTTGATTGATCAGGACTATATGAAGTTGTCCTTCATCAGTTTCTCTTCAGCATCCTCTTTCTATTCACTCTCCTTCATGTGTATGTGATTGCGGAAATGAATTATGCTTGTCTCTTATATAGACATGATATTCCTTAATTCTTGATTCTTGGCATGAAAAAAAATCTAGCCAATTTGATTTAAAGCATAGCTCATGATTTATATCATAGTTATCTTCTTGCCAACTATACAAATCTTCTTTAAATCAATTACTTAACTCTGGTCAAATAAAACAAATTAAACAACTAGTTAAGTCTATCCTTAAGCTCTGCTAGCTACATGTTTTGTCATTTTCTGAACTCCCTGTTCTATCAGTCAACTCTGTAGTTAGTCATCAGTGATAACTGCCAGTTTTTTCGGTGTGACTCTAGTCAGCTTCAGGATATCCATCCATCGGGCATCATTGGATTTTGCTCGTCAGGTAACTCTATTTTTTAGCTTGTTAGGAATCCTATGATTTTGCTTCATCAGGCAACACTATCTTCTACTCGTTGGGTATCACTATGACTTTTGTTCTTTGCCTTTACCGATGGTGTGCACTCCGTCGGTGTTGTCTATCACTTAGTGAATACAAGTCTTATCCTGCTTTTCCATGAAGAAAATTTGTCTTTGTTCAACTTGGGCACATCTCATCTGTTCATCTTGTGATCTTGATTTAGGTCTTGAAACCTTCATTCTAAGCACACAAGCTTTGATACCAATTGTTAGTAATAACTAAGGCGGGGGGTGAATCAGTGGCCTCAAAAATTTATCCTTTAATCACTAACCACCAATCAAATAAATCTCAAATTATTAAGTCCCTACAAGATGCATGCCTTGAAATAATTATAATAATTAACTGTCTGTTGGTTTTCCTTTTTTGACCTTATTCTCCTTGATAACCGATAAGCAATAAAACTATTTACCAATACTCAGTAAATATGCAGAGTATACCAATCAATCTAGAAATGCATATGTGAAATGTAAAATAGTGAAGTAATAAACCATACACACATAACACATGGATTTTAACGTGGAAACCCTGTTAAGGGAAAAACCACTAGGACCGGTACCCCAAATTTTCACTCTTCTGAAGTGAGCCCTGTTAGGAGCCAACCCTATTAAAGGTTACAAACACACTGTTAGGTGTGACCTTGTTAGACGATTTTAATAATAGAATGTTACTTGATATTTGGCATGTATATGCTACCAATATTGATCAGCCTCTCTGGGCACAATAGGTATCTGGCATATCTTGTTCTACCTCATTGCATCAGCCTCCTTCTTAGACTATGTGTAGGTATCAGGCACTCAATGCTATCTTCATGACAATATTTTTGGCAATCTGTTAGGATATACCTCATTTATAGAAGACTGTTAAGTCCTACTCTGTTAAGAGACTTGATGCTTCAATGGTTAAACTGAAACAAAATGACATGTTTCTAATGAAACTTGAATTGCAGATTTTTAGATCTATTTAAGTACAATACCTCTCTGATCAATGTATCAATTCAATTCTTTGTGCTCCACACTTTCTTCTCTATGATGTTGTGCTTCATTGTTCGTCGGTGTCTGCAAAATTATTTAACTCTCCTTCAGCTTGATTGATCAGGACTATATGAAGTTGTCCTTCATCAGTTTCTCTTCAGGATCCTCTTTCTATTCACTCCCCTTCCCATGTATGTGATTGAGGAAATGAATTATGCTTGTCTCTTATATAGACATGATATTCCTTAATTCTTGATTCTTGATTCTTGATTCTTAGCGTGAAAAACAATCCATCCAATATGATTTAAAGTATAACTCCTAATTTATCTCGTAGTTATCTTCTTGCCAACTATACAAATCTTCTTTAAATCAATTACTTAACTCTGGTCGAATAAAACAAATAAAACAACCAGTTAAGTCTATCCTTAAGCTCTACCAGCAAGATATTTTGTCATTTTTTGAACTCTCTATACTGTCGGTCAACTCTACAGTTAGTCATCAGTGATAACTGCCAGTTCCGTTGTTGTGACTCTAGTCAGCTTCGGGATCTCCGTCCGTCGGGCATCATTGGATTTTGCTCATCGGGTAACTCTATTTTCAGCTTGTCGGGCATCCTATGATTTTTCTTTGTCAAGAAACACTATCAGTGCTTGTCGGGTATCACTATGACTTTTGTTCTTTTCCTTTACCGATGGTGTGCACGCCGTCGGTATTGTCTATCACTTAGTGAATACTTGACTTTTATGCATTGCTGAAAGCATAACCTTTGTTACATTGATTCTCTAAAGTCTTTGGCATTATGTACATGACCATACAGATGATATCAAGTTGACATCAATGACAATACAAACCATTAACTAATTTAATGGCTTGCATTATCTTCAACTTAACATTATCAAACATTCAATCAGTTACATGTCATCACTCTACTCTAAGATCTTTCTCCTAGGTCTCTTAGGGTGTTCATAACCCTAAACTGAGGTAATTCCCTATTAGCTTTACCTCCTCTTCAAGACTCAGTCCCCATCGACATGCTATTCAACTTCTCCTCACTGAACCTACACAAATAGATTCATTCAGCCAATGTTTTTAGAACATTGTTTTCATTCTCTTCCCTATCCAGACTATTACCAAGGTCGCCTAGGGTAAGATCTCTATATTCACACCTGTTTCTTCTCCTACCAAAAACAAAAAGGAAACTATGTACAAGGGCTCCTCTCGAGTTCCATCCCAACACATGATTCTCACCATGGATTCAATATTCTTGAGGGGCCATTAATGGTTACAACCCAGAACGGGTGAAGAACTAACAAATTACAAAATAGAAAATAAAGTAACTAATCTACTTGCATGCAAAAGGAACCACAAAGAAACTTGATATCCACTAAGCACACAGTCTTCAACTTCTCATTACTAGAAACAAAACAAAATAGTACAATAATTTGCAAATCTCTAACTTTCCTATATCTTCTCCTCTTCTTCAATCTCTACTCTCTCTAAATCTCTAAAATGAAGGCTTGGGATGTTATTAATAACCATCCTCTCATTGGAATAACCCTAACTACCCACTTATTCGCAAGCATCTCTTCAGGAACTGTTACAACTGCCCATACTGTCCATAAAAGACAAGATTCACTTTTCACAGGCCGTTACGATGGAATATTTCCAAGAAACAGTAATGCAAAACCGAGCTCCAGTGTTGGCTGAGATGCTAGGCACCAGTGTTGGCTGAGCTGCTAGGAACTAGTGTTGGTTTAGATTCTAGGCACCAGTGTTGGCCGAGTTTCTATGCACCAGTGTTTGGCCATGCTTCTAGGCACTAGTGTTGGTCGAGCTATTAGGCACCAGTTTTGGCTAAGCTGCAGTGTTGCTAAGCAGCTTATCCAAAGTTTTTGATGCCTTGGATGGATTTCCAGAGGCTTACAGACTACCTCACACACAAAAACTAAATGAAACCAACTAAGCAACCTATCTAGACATGGATTGATCTAATCATGTCCACCTTAGGGAAAATAGAACAAATGACCTTCTAATGTCCACACACACTCTCCTCACTTGGCTAGAGTCAGTACATGCTAGAAATAAAGAGCTAAGGGTTTGAGCTAGGTGTGCTCCTGCACCATACTCCCCCAGACAAAAGAAAGGTTAATCCATCCTTGGATTGAGCATGTTTGGATCAATGTCGAACCTCTTGAAGTTTGTTTCTCTGATCCAAGTAGCATCAATATCTTCTTTTTCATGCCATTTGACAAGGTTCTCCATATAGTCTTTGTTCCTAGTCTTCTTGTAGACCCTTGAGTCTAGTATCTTTTTAGCTATCATAGATGGAGTAGGGGTTAATTTCATATCTTTTACCTCTTTGTGTTACCTCTTGAAGGTTCTGATCAACATCTTGAATTGGTCCTTTGTATGCTATCAAATCTGCAATGTTAAAAATTGGTGACAACCCAATGTCTTCAGGAAGCTCCACCTTATACGCTTTGTTTCCATACTTTGCAAGTATCTTACATGGACCTAGCCTCTTCATCTGTAGCTTGTGAGGAACACCTTTTTTCAGCCTATTTTTTTCAAGTGTACCATCACAAAGTCTCCAATCTGAAACTGAACATCCCTCTTTGATGCATCCACCTTTTCCTTTACCTTTTCAGCATTTTCAATCAAGTTTTTTTCTCATACTTTCATTGACTTCTCTCATTGAATGAGAAAATTCCTCACCATATCCACTACCATGCATTCCTTCCTTCAATTCTCTAAGTTCAAAAATCCCTCTTGGGTGATTTCCATAAACAATTTCAAAAGGACTCTTACCAGTTGATCTATTCACTGCATCATTGTATGCATATTCAACTTTTCCAATGAGTTGGTCCCATGCTTGACCACACTCCTTTGTGAGGCATCTCAAAAAGTTACCAAGACTCCTATTTACCACCTCTATTTGGCCATCTATCTGCGGATGGTAGGGAGATCCAAAAGAAAAGTTAGTACCAAGGTTTTGCCATAAGGTCTTCCAAAAATGGCTCATGAATTTGGTGTCCTTGTCTGAAACAATACTAAGTGAGATTCCATGGATCCTCACTAGTCAACTAAAAAACAACTAAGCAATGTTACAATCATCATGAATAGTCTTGAAATGTATGAAATGAGCCATCTTGCTAAATTTGTCCACAACAACATAAATATTGTCATATCCCTGCCTTGTTCTTGGCAAACCAACTACAAAATCCATGCTTATGCATTCCCAGGGTCTGGTTGGGATTAGAAGTGGCTGATAAAGGCCTGCATTAGAAGATGTGGCCCTTTTTTTTTGACACACTACACAACTCTCAACATACTGTTTAACATCTCTATTCATTCTAGGCCAAAAATAGAACCTAGTGACTAGCTCTTGAGTCTTACTGACTCCAAAATGACCACTAAGTGCTCCATTATTTTTTCCTAAATCAAATTCTCCCTCATAGACCCTTTAGGAACACAAATATGACCTCCTTTAAATAATAAATCATTCTACAAAGTATATTAAAAAAAATCACGATGAATTTTGTTTTTAAACTCCTTGCATACCTTGTAGATTTGAGCAAAATCTTCATCTTCAACATATAGGTCTTTGAAGCTATCAATACCTATGCTTTGTAGCTGAACTTATTGGACTATGAGTATCCTTCTACTCAATTCATCAACAACCTTATTCTTTACTCCCTTTTTATGCTTGATATTGAAAGTGTAGGCTTGTAGATACTCCACCCACTTCATGTGTTTGTTGCTAAGTTTTTCTTGAGAGTTAAGGAAGATGAGAGCTTGGTTATCAGTATATACTATGAACTCCTTTGGAAAAAATTAGTGCCTCCACTTCTTGAGTGCTTGGACTAGAGCATACAACTCTAAGTCATAAGAAGAGTACTTCTTCTTTGCATCATTTAGCTTCTCACTATGGAAAGCTACTGGTCTTCCTTCTTGGCTTATGACAGCCCCAATGGCCACATTACTTACATCCTACTATAAAAATATTATCAAAGATTGGAAGAACTAGAGTAGGAAGCTTTTCTATCTTCTCCTTGAGTGTTTCAACCTCTTTCTCATCTTGTGGTTTCCATTGAAACTTTCTCTTCATCCCACCTTTAATGGTGTCTAACATAGGTGCACAAATCCCACTGAAATCTTAATGAACTTTTTGTAATACTGAGCTAAACCATGCAAACTCCTCACCTCAATTGCAGCCTTGGGAGTAGGCCAACTTAGAATGGCATCCACCTTTTCTTGGTCCATTTTGAGATTACCGTGTGAAAAAACAAAATCGAGATATACAAGCTCTTGCTTCATGAAGTCACACTTCTCCAAATTGATCATTACCTTTTCATGATGCAATTTCTTGAATTTTTTTTTCAAATTCCTAATATGCTCCTCCTTAGTTCTGTTGAAAACTAAAATGTCATCTAGGTAGACAACAAAAAATTTGCCAATGAATTCTACCAATGCCTCGTTCATAAGCCTCCTAAAAGTTGAGGGAGCATTAGACAAAAAAAATGGCATTACAAGCCATTCATACAAACCTTCTATAGTTTTGAAGGCTGTCTTCCATTCATCTCCTCCGTTTATCCTGATTTGGTGGTAGCCACTCTTAAGGTCAATTTTGTTGAAGTACTTTGCCCCCCCCCCTAAACAATCCATTAGGTCTTCAATTCTAGGTACTGGGAACCTATACCTAATGGTGATTCTATTAATGGATCTATAATCAGTACAAAGTCTCCAAGCTCCTCCTTTCTTAGGTGCTAAAATAGTAGGGACTGCACATGCACTTATGCTCTTTCTATTTAGGCCTTGGTCTAATAACTCTCTAATTTTCTTTGCTATTTCCTCATTTTGTTGAGGGGTCATCTTATAGGAAGCTTTGTTGGGTAAGGTAGGTCCTGGTATGAATTCAATCTTGTGGCTAACAAGTCTCTTAGGAGGTAGGGGAGTGGGCTAGCCATCATTCACAATGTCTTTATACTCTTCAAATATTTCTTTTACCACATTTGGTATCTCTAATTTCTTGATAGTAGCTTCATCTTTTGGCTTCAATACTAAAGAAAACCCAACTCCTTCTCCTTCTCCTTGGGTCTTCAAGAACTCTTTCTCATCAAACATGAGCACACTTGGACTTGATGTCTTCATCTCTCCTTCTTCTATTAGTGACTTAATCTTTAAAGTCACTCCATCTTTCTTGAATGAGTATGCATTCTTGGTTCCATCATTCATGGCTTGGCTATCAAATTTCCATGGCCTTCCAAGTATAAGGTGGCATGCATCCATGGGAAGAATGTCACATAGAATTCTATCTTTATACTTTCCAATGGTGAAATCTACCCATGCTTGTTCTCCTAAAAACACATGTTGTCCTTTTTTGAGCCATGTAACCTTATATGGGTTGTCATGCGGAATCCTTTTCAAATTTAACTTGGTGGCTGCCTCTTCACTAATGATATTATCAGTTGAGCCTGAATCAATGATGACTCTACACACCTTCCCTATGATCTTGCACTTCACTATAAAGAGTGCTCTCCTTTGGCTTGGTTCTTCTTTACTTGGCTCCCTGATTTAGGTCCTCTTTATCATGAGGTTCTCACCTTCCTTTGATTCTAATGGTACCTTAGATGGCTTTCTGTTGCAACTTGATTCTTCTTGGAGATAGTTAAATCTCTTTCCACCTTGAGAAGTAGAACCTTTTTTACAACACCTATAGGCAGGAGGCCTTAGCTGATTACAATGGTAGCACTTCATGGTGGGAAAGTAGGATGCTCCTCTTCCTTGATTGCTACTGCTCCTTCCTCTCCAACTAGTGTTAGAGCCTCTACCTCTGCTGAAACCTCCTCTATTTGAGTTTCCTTCTTGATTTTCAGTGAGCTTGTTCTCACTTTTCTTCCTTGAATTTGATCCTCTTCCACCATAGCCTCCTTGTCCTCTTCCTTCTCTACCTATAACTCTTCCTTTGAAGTTTGATTCTGATTTCATTTTGTTCTTCTCTTCCACTTTTAATGCAGGTTGGAAACCCTTATGGATGGTTGTGGGAGTCCAAAAACTAATTTCCTCTTCGATATTCCATTTTAGGCCTCCAAAATACCTCGCCACCTTGATAGTCTCATCCTCTTGTACTCTTGACCTCAAGCACAACTTCTTGAATTCTTCAGTATTTGTAGCCACATCCAAATCTTTTTTCTTCAAACTCTATCTCTTCTTGTGTGACTAGATTTCATAATCCTCAGGTAGGTATTGCTCCTTTACCTTGTTTAACATGGCCTTCCAATTTTAAATTGGATGCTTACCCATCTTCTCCCTCTCTTCTTGGAGGTATTTCCACCATGTTAATGCTGAACCTCTTAACCTTGAATTTGCAACTTTTACCTTTTGTGATTCAGTTATGCCCTCACATTCAAAATGATTCTCAATACCTTGTATCCATTCCACAACTAGTTTGCTGTCCATTTTTCCATTAAAGAATGAAATTCCTTCAAGAATTTTTCCTCCTAGGGCTCTAAGAGCTTTTAGAAATGGCTCTTCATTCAATGGAGGGTCTGGTTCAGGTATCAAGTCTTCTTCATCAACTTTCTACTTCCATTTGTTGCTGCTGACTTCATCTCCATATCTACTTTTAGTTGCATCTGCAACTTCTTGAAGTTTTACCTTCATCTCATCCAGGGCTTCTTCAAGGATTCTTCTCCTTTCCCTTTGATACTCTATTACTCTCTTCTACTCATCTACTTCCTTTGCAAGCTCTACATTGGTGACCATCTTGTTTTCACCTACTGATACTATTGGCTGGAACATTTACCACAAGCCCAATCAAATTTAGGATCTGATACCAATCTAATGTGGACAAAAGTCTTGGTGCTGCTACAGAACCATCTTGGCTCTGCTATGAGATCTTTCTCCTAGATCTCATAGGGTGTTCATAACCCTAAACTGAGGTAAGTCCTTATTATCTTTACCTCCTCTCCAAGACTCGGTCCCCATCGACATCTTATTAAACTTTTCCTCACTGAACCTACACAAATAGATTCATTCAACCAATGTTTTCAGAACATTATTTTCATTCTCTTCCCTAGCTGGACTATTACCGAGCTCACCTAGGGTAAGATCTCCAAATTCACACTTTTTGCTTCCCCTACCAAAAACTAAAAGAAAAATATATACAAGGGCTCCTCTCAAGTTCCATCCCAACACATGATTCTCACCATGGATTCAGGGATCTCGAGGGGCCATTGATGGTTACAACCCAGAACAGGTGAATAATGAACAACTTACAAAATATAAAATAAAATAACTAATCTACTTGCATACAAAAGGAGCCACAAAGAAACTTGATATCCACTAAACACATAGTCTTCAACTTCTCATTACTGTAAACAAAACAAAACAATACAATAATATACAAATCTCTAACTTTCCTATAGCTTCTCCTCTTCTTCAATCTCTACTCTCTCTAAATCTCTAAAAGGAAGGCTTGGGATGTTATTAATAACCATCCTCTCATTAGAATAACCCTAACTGCCCACTTATTTGTAAGAATCTCTTCAGGAACTGTTATAGGTGCCCATACTATCCATAATAGACAAGATCCACTTTTAACAGGATGTTACGATGAAACATTTCCGAGAAACAGTAATGCAAAACTGAGCTCCAGTATTTGCCAAGCTGCTAGGCACCAGTGTTGGCCGAGCTATTAGGCACCAGTGTTGGCTAAGCTTCTAGGCGCCAGTATTGGCTAAGTTGCTAGGCACCAGTACTGGCTGAGCTGCTAGGCACCAGTGTTGGCCAAGCTGTTAGGCACCAGTGTTGGCCGAGTTGCAGTGTTGCTAAGTAGCTTATCCAAAGTTCTTGATGGCTTGGTTGGATTTCCAGATGCTTACAAACTACCACACACACAAAAACTAAAATAAACTAACTAAGAAACCTATCTAGACATGGATTGATCTAGTCATATCCACCATAGGGAAAATAGAACAAATGACCTTCTAAGGTCCAAAAACACTCTCCTGACTTGGCTAGAGTCATTAAATTCCATAAATAAAGAGATAAGGGTTTGAGCTAGGTGTGCTCCTGAACCAAGGCCTCTCAGTGATACTCAGAGGGATGGTAGTTTGACCTTAATTGGTAAGACAACTTCAGCACCGTAGACTAGGGAATAAAGAGTAGTGCCTATAGGAGTATGATAGGAAGTGCGATATGCCTAGAGAGCGGGGTTGATATGGAGGTGCGAGTCATAGCCAGTATCATTGACGACTTTCTTGAGGATTTTGAGGAGGGTTTTATTAGTTGCCTTAGCTTGGTCGTTACCTTGGGGAAACTATGAACTGGAGAAATAGTGATGTATATGGAGGTGAGCACATAGATCATTGACGTGTTGATTTTCAAAAGGTGTTTTGTGATCCATGAAGATAGTGGATGGTATGATGAAGCGATAGACGATGTGGTAGAGGATGAATTTGGATATCTGGACACTTGTAGTGAGGGTGAGTGGAGTTGCTTCAACCCACTTTGTAAAGTACTATGTTGTTGTTATTATGTACTTGTGGTCTTCAGAAGAGAGGGGGGTAATCTTACGAATGAGGTTGAAACACCAACAAGAGAAAGGCCAAGGAGGTGCAATAGGTTGGAGGTCCTGTGTAGGAGCATGGATCAAATTGGAATGCTATTAAAAAGGTAAGCATTTCTTGACGAACTCACAAGCATCATGTTCAATTGTAGGCTAGTAATATCTTGTTCATACAAGTTTCTTGGCTAGGACCATGCCACTCATGTGGGCACCATAGATTCCAGCATGTACCTCTTGTAAAGCTTGGGTGACCTCATTTTCATCTAAACACCTAGAGAGAACATTGTAATAGCCTCGACGATAGAGGGTGTTGGCTACGAGGGTGTAGTGGGAAGCTCTATGAATAAAGTTTTTGCATTGGGTTGAGGTGAGTTGAGGGGATATGATATCATTTTGTAGATAAGCTTGGATATCATGGTACCACAGGGACTAGGGACCAACCAACACACATACACGATTCGATTGATCATTATCGTAAGTGGGAGCATGAAGTTTCTTGGCTAAGAATTCTTATTGTGTAGAATCATGAGGAATATCTAAGAGGGAGCCAATTATGGCCATTGCATCAGAAGCCTTGTTCTACAAGTGTGGTACTTGTGTTATCTATAAGTGGAGGAAATGTTCTTTCAGCTTGTCAACCATCTGCTTATATGGCATCAACTTGTCCTCTTTATTTTGATACTCATCTAGGACTTGTTTGATGATGAGTTGGGAATCCCCAAAGACATGTATATCTGTGATGTTCCATTCAAGAGCCATGCAGAGCCCTGTGATTAGTGCCTCATATTCTGCAATGTTGTTTGTGTAGGGAAATCCCAATTTGAATGACATAGGGATGTAGTCACCTTGAGGTGTGACAAAAAGTATTCCTGCCCCTACACCATGAGTTGTGTAGGATCCATCAAAGTAGAATTTGCAAGTAGGTTGTTCTTCTATCATGTACAAGTGCTCATTTGGAAATTCTGTGACTAAAGGCTATGCATCCACCAATGACACTTCTGCTTTTTGATCTGCAATGACCTGCCCTTTAATGGATTTTCTATCTACATATTGAATATCAAACTCGCTTAACAACATAACCCTTTTTTTCATTCATCCTGTGAGAGTATTCTTGGAGAGTAGATACTTGAGAGGGTCCACTTTTGAAATGAGCTTGGTTGTATGACTAAGCATATAGTGGCAAATTTTTTGAGTGACAAAGACCACTGCCATACACACTTTCTCCATAGGGGAATAATTGAGCTCATAACCCACTAAGGTTCGACTGATATAATAAATAGCTCTTTAGTTACCTTCATTGTCCAACTGAGCAAGGAGTGCCCCCATTGCTGTTGTAGTAGTAGAAATATACAGGATGAGTGGTCGGCCAGGTACATGTGGTACCAAGATGGGTGGATTAGCCAAATATTCTTTAATCTTGTCAAAACTCTTTTGAAATTGAGGATCCCATTTGAAAGTGTTATCTTTTCACAAGAGATGAGTGAATGGTTGGCACTTGCCTGCTAACTAAGAGATAAAATGACACATAGATTGTAACTTTCCTTGGAGCTGCATAGTTTTTAGAGTGTTTTTTGTGGGGACATTTCTATGATAGCTTTCACCTTCTTTGGATCTATTTCAATGCCTCTTCTAGATATGATGAACCAAAGGATTTTGCCTGATGTGACCCAGAAAACACACTTCTTAGGGTTGAGCATGAGGTAGTAGTGTCCAATCCTATCAAAGATGCATTCCAAAACATCTAGGTGATCTTCTCTTTTAACTAATTTTGCCAAGATATCAGCTACATAGTCTTTAAGGATCTTGTGAATCATGTCATGAAAAATTACTATCATGGCCCTCTGATAGGTTACCCCAGCGTTCTTCAAGCCAAATGGTATCATATTATAGTAGAAGGTGCTCCAGGGGGTTGTCAATGTTGTCTTGTGCTGATCTTCTTCTGAAATGCAGATCTAATTATATCTGAAAAAGTTGTCCATGAGTGACAACATCTCATGTCTTGTTGTGAGATCTACTATCATGTCTATGTTTGGCAGTGAGAAATCATCCTTGGGACATGCCTTTTTGAGATATCAAAAGTCTGTACATATCCTAATTGATTTGTCAGGTTTAGACACCAACACCATTATGAAAATCCATTCAGAGTAGTCAATGGTGCGGATGATCTTGGCTTGGAGTATCTTCTCTAGCTCTCCTTTGACAAGTAGTACCACTTTAGGGTGCATCTTTTTGAGATTTTGTTTGATAGGTTTGATTTTTGGGTCCACTGCTAGATGATGAACCACCAAATTGGGATCTAATACTGACATGTGGGAGTAAGACAAGGAAAATTTATATATGGATTCCTTCAAGAGAGTGACAAGATCTCGTTCTTTTGCTTCAGTCAGAGATCCTGCTATGTAGGTGATGGTAGGATTTTATTCTATGCCCAGGTTGATAGGTTTTGTTTCTTCGATGAGAATCGATGACTGCTTAGGGCTGTAATCATGGATTAGAGGAAGAGGAGAGTCTTCATCTGTTGGTGCCTAAGAGAGGTTTTTACTAGTGGATACGCCCTTTGTTTTTACTATTTTGTGATTAGATAGCGCCCTAGAGGGGTTTTTTACTAGGGGATTGATTTTTCTCTTTTTTATTGTTTTCTTCTTCATTTTTGTGGCTGAAGTTCTCCTCTTCCCAAAAGTATGCCTTTGGATCCATTTTGTAGATAGATGTTGAGTTTTTTCCCCAGTCATTACTTTGTTCAGTTGATCCCTTAAAGCTTAGGAGTGCATCCTCACTTTGGAACTTGTCAACGTGTACGACACTTGGTTGGTCCTAATCTATGAGTTTAGGATGGCAGAGGGGAAGGTCAAAGAAAAGAATGGAAAGCTAACATAGGATAGAATTGCCTAAGAAGGTTTCATTGTCAAAAGCATCATCATAGGATATCACAACTTTCTCTTCTGGGATATTTTTGATGTCAGCAAATACGTCTAGGGAAGGATAAGAGGCATAGATGTTCTCGTTGGTGGCCCCATTCGTGTCAAAATCCATGCCTAGACCTAGGTTCCTTTCTTGCCGGGTAGGTACAATAGGATCCTTCATTCCTTTCTCTTCATAACCGAGGCCACCTCCTTGGTAATTCTATTTTTCTGTCACCAACTTGTCAGTAGAAGGGTACTTACCTTTGAAGTAATTGAGGGGACTTGTGTCCTTGGGTTGTGGATCCTTATAGAGCCATTCGTTGATGTTGGGTGTCATTTCCTGGCTATTCAAAATACCATTTGAGATAAAAGTGGTAGGACCCAATTGTATCAGCTCGGTTGTTTTTGGTTCTGTCTTGCTTAAATTAGGTTTGTGACCTTGAGTGTGCAGATCAACTAGTAATGCTCCAACTGCAAAGGCATCAGATAAAATATACTCACCACAACCTCTGTTGTTGATCTTGACTGTAGAAAGGGTGGAGGAGAGGATGGTTTCTGGGTCTGAATGGGTTCAAGATGAATTGGCAACAGAAGTGCCAATGTCAATCCTGGGATAGTGAATGGAATGTGGGAAGGAAGTCTCTCACACATTGTAGTATGCGAAGGGCTTGGGATCTGCATAGATAGTGATCTCAGTGTTGTTATATGGGAATTTGATGCACTGATGGTAGGTGGAGGGGACGACTTTCATAGAATGAATCCATGGGCATCCAAGGAGGATGTTGAAGGGAAGGTTAAGATCAACAACATGACATATTGTATCCTCGATAATAGGGCCCACTTTGATGGGCAAGGAAATAGTGTGTTTAGAAGTGCGCTCTAGATTGTCGTATGCTTTGATTGTTATGAAATCATTTGTTATATTAGCTTCAGTGGAACCCAACTATTTTATGAATTATAGAGTACACTGATTTAGGGCCAAACCATTATCTATCATGACTTGCTTGATGGAAAAATCTTTAACCATGATGAAAATACGGAGTGAGAGGTTATGATCAGGTTCTTCTGAGGGTGTGTCTAATGGTTTAAAGGAGACCCCGCAAGATGCAGACAAGTGGCCGACAAGGTTTCAGAATTCAGTGAGGTTGATATTGCTGGGAACACGAGATTCTTGTAGGGATTTATTGAGGATCTCTTGATAGGTGGGTGAGGTGTGGAGGAGATTCAGGATGGAAATTTGAGTAGGAGTGTTCCCTAGGTGTTCCAACAGGTTGTATTGGGTACCAGTAGATGGAATGGTACCTGTACTTGCAACTGTTATTCTGTCTCAACGAGTGGTGACTGCTCATTGGTTATCGACACCCTTGACATGGATGACATTGATGGAGGATTGGACTTGGGATATGTAGCCGATGAGATTATCGTAGTTGATATATGCATGTGTATAATCCTTTCTGTTGGCATTTTCTACTTGCTTTACCTTCCCCTGGTCAGAGGATTGAGTGGGATTGCCTGGGCCTTTACCATAGGTGTGTTCAAAAAATGCATTTTGATAGATTTTAAGGCCCACATTTGGTGATGGTTGGGCAGGAGAATCCACATCGATCACCTTGCGGTCAATGAGATCCTAGATGTAATTTTTTAGCTTCATACATTTGAGGGTGGTGTTCCCCTTAACACGATGGTAATCATAGTACTCATTGTCTTTATACCAGACAGGCTTGGGTGTTGAGTCATCGAATTATTGCATTTTTGGGTACACAACTTGGTTAGCTTGGACCATTTTGTGGAAGATGACATCTATGGGTTCACCCAAGGGGGTAAACGTGAATTGTGGTGCATTCTGAGCATGAGGAATTTTTTGTCCATGTGGGACTGATATAGCATTTGTCTGGTTCACAGGACCTTGGTAGTTGGGTTGATATGATGTACCTGGAGGAGGATAGATAGTCACGCCTTGAGGGTGTGTGTTTTTCTAATACACCGGTTGGTGATATGTGGGAGTGGGCTATTGATACATGGGAGGAGGTTGAGGATATACTGGCGGTGCTTCCTGATAAGTTTGGGTAGGTCCGTTGGGACCGGCCACCACGACCTGAACGTATTTGGGGTTATCGTTATTTTTCCAGTACCGTGATTGATCATTGTTATGTTTGTCAGGCTGGGATTAATTATAGTGCTTGATGAAACCATCTTCTATGAGACCTCATTCGAGATCCATGCCTTTGATCCTGATGTCTTGATAAGTTTGTATGAAATTCATGTGCATGTAATAGGCAAGCTTAGGATGGAGGTTGTTAATGAAGATTTTGATAAGATGTTTCTCAGGGGGTTGATAGGATAACCTTGTAGTAAGCCCTTGCCAGTGCTGAAGGTAATCGACCATGATCTCTTCTCCCTTTTGTTTGGAATTACTTAGATCTAGGAGTGAGATTTCATTTTCAACATTATGTGCATATTGGGCCACAAACTTTTCAGATAGTTCAACAAAAGTAAAGACTATGCCATAAGGGATTTCGTAGAACCACTCAAGAGTGGTCCCTCCTAAGCTTTTGGGAAATAGTCTCATGAGGAAATTATCTTTATAGGCCACTTCTTGGCATGCCATGTAGAGTTCTTTCATGTGGCTCACAAGATCTCCCTTCCCCCAATATTTATCAAATTTGGGTGTCTTAAAATTCTTGGGGATGGGTATTGCAGTGATAGATCGATTAAAAGGGTAAGGACATACCTCTTCAAACTTGAATGTTTTAGCCTTGGTCCCTAATTTTAGCTCTTTGAGAGAATTATTCATTTCCTCCCGTTCATGATTGATTTGTGGGGGAGGATTATTAAACGTGATTGTATTGGTGCCCGGAATCTGATATGGATCAAAAGGTGAATATGGGGGATTCTGTGGGGGATATTATGGTGTTTGATATGATGGTTGTTGGTTAGCTTATATGGGCTATTGTGGTGGAAGCTATGACTGAGGGGGAATATTATAGTGTAGGAGGTGGCGGCGCTTGGTAGGGTTGTTGCAATTGCTGGAAGTATGTTTGTATTTGATGAGGCATTGGATAAGTGGGTTGAGTCTGTTGCACACCTGCATGGGATGGAGGATAAGAGTTTTGTATTTTAATACCCCTAGTGGCTGTAGTGAGGTAATTGGTGTTACTATGAACACTGAATTGCTGTGGAGGTGGAATGGTTTATGATGCAGCAGAAGATGGCATGGCTAGGTAATTGGCTAAATGAGTTTACTGTTGTTGCATGGGTCGGATGAAAGGATTAGCAAACTGTTGCAGTGATTGTGCCATGAAAGGATTTTCCCCCTGCATTTGTGGTTGTGACTACTATGTAGTTTGGATGGTTGGCCGTGCAGCTGTAAAGGGGTTGATTTATGCTTGGGATGTGAATAGATTGGTAATTTGCTAATACAGTTGTTGTTGTTGGGATGGTTGTTGGATAGATTGTTGCTGCTATTGGATTGGTTTCTATTGTTGTTGGAAAGGTTTTTTTTGCTATTGGATAGGTTGTTGTTTCTGGATAGGTTGTTGCTATTGGATAGGTTGTTGTTGTTGGATGAGAATTTGGGGTATGGTGAAGGGATTCATAGACGGTTGTTGTATGAGAGGATTTGGGTTGAATTGTGTTTGAGGTAGAACTGTTGGCGCACATTGTGATTGTGTTGCTAGTGGAGTGGGGAAGGTGGACCCTTGCAGAAATAAGGATTGGTTATAGGCGTTGGTAGGTGGCATGCCTGTGGTGAAGTGTGTTTGCTGTTGTAGGTATGCAATAGAAGAGAGAGGCATAAAAAGCATGGATATTTGGGTTCTTTGATGCTACGAACTGGTTGTTGCACTCTGAATGGGCTGAATGGGGATGGATTAAATGGTGGTTTTTTGAGTGTTGACTAGTGGTGGAAATTGTGCTATGAATGTTGGGAATGATTGTGAAAGTGGAGCAGCTATGAACTGAGGCGGTGCCTATGTAGTGATAGGGGGTATTGTTTGTGCTGCTGATGTTGAATTAGGAGGCAGGGCTTCTGAGGTAGAATAAGGTGTCATGAATGATGGAGGGTGGGATGGAAGGTTGGACTACTTGTGCAATAAAAGTTCCCACCTGTAGATCTCACTAAAGTGGATCAAAAAATTCATTTCTAGTGGGATGATAATGTTCCCCTGGAAGTGCCATAGGTAGTGTGACAAGTGTGGATATAATCCAAGGAAAAAGTTGAAGTCCTTATTGTTGAATGTCTAAGAGTACCTAGCTACTATTGCGTCTACTCATGATGTTCACCATGTGGACATGCCCTAGATGATTGATAAATGTTTCTATGGTACTCATGGTGGGAGTCTCATTAGTATCTATCCAGATATGCGCAATTTGTTTGTTGGGCTAAGGCACATAGGTTACCATGGCGTTAGTGTGGTCAATCACAGGATTAGATGAACTAGCGGCAAGATTAGGGTCCATATTCTTCCTCTTCTTAGTGGCTCGTGTAATAGGTGGAATGAAATGACTATCCTAAGAGGATATGAGATGCAATATGTAATGCACGAATGTTCCTAGGAAGCCAAGGATGATGGTTCTAGGACTAGGATGCATCTAGGATGATGAGTATGCTCCTACAGATTAAGGGTTGATTTCCCTAGTGTAAGATCAAATAGATGTGTTGTCTACCTAAGATAGACTTGTGGTCTTTGGAAGACGAGATTTGCTACCAATGTGAGCCAACCTTTTGATCAAGGTGATGAGGTTGCAAAGGCAAGGGGGATTATCCTAAATAATTCTTAGTTAAGGACACTTAAGGATGTGGGTTTGATTAAGATGTAGGGTCTAAGAAACTCAAAAATGGATACAATACCAAGTGAGGGATGTGACTAAGGATGCCTTGGATGATGATTAGGATGATGCTAGGGTTGACTAGGATTGGATTGGATGACGCTAGATTATGCAAGGATGAGTGTGTGATGTGCTTCTAAAGATGACAATCCAAGGGAGGTCCTAAAATGCAAGCTAAGTGAGATTAAGAAGAGGAGGAATGTTCGTTTGTTGTGGTAGGCTAGCTAGTCATATTGCTCAAGTCTAATGAAAGTAGTGTTAAGGTGATATTTGCTCATGAAGCGAGAAATCTTGTTGTTGTATATAACTTTGTCAAGTTTCTCTCATGCGAGGGTTTCTTTTTCAATGGAATCAATGATGTATTAGTACTTGGTAGCCTCTCGGGTTGTATTCTTCTATTCTCTGTATATGGGAGGCAATGGAGTTTTCACCTTCTTGTGTTTCTTGGAATCGGTCATGTCCTATAGTGAAAGGTTATGATTTTAGATGAGCAATTGGAGTTCCTAGGACATAACTCATAAAAGGTCAAATTTTGAAGCTCATGGTAGTCTGAAAAAGGATGTTGTTTTGATGATCTAGCAAAAGCTTGATTTTTTTTTCTGATTTTCGATAGGTTTGTTCCATGGAAAGAACCAATTTCAACACAATCAAATCAAAAAATAACATGCATGAGTCTAAAAACAATCTGACAAGGGACAAAGCAACCTTGAAGGATACAAGCAAGTGACAAATTTTGTTTGTTGGGTATTCTGTTCATGTTTTGGATTCGTTAATGTTTTTCAAACACTTCAAGCACAAATCTACCTAGGAAGTTGGCTTTGCATGAAATATTATAGGCCCATTGCTTGGTAGTCCTTCAGCTCACACAATAGTGTCACTCCCAAAAGGGCACCCATGTTTTTGCCTTTTTCCAGGTATTATTGTTGTGCTATGAAGATCTCTTTCACAACACAATACCTTGGGACACATATGATGGGGATCTTGGGGGGAGATTATTCCCTCCCCTCACACTATAATATATCACCATTCAAAGGTTAATCAGGTAGCTTCTATGCCTAGAGTATCTAGTATGGGTCCCCCTTTGATTGTATCCTCTATGTCCACACAAGCACGATCCAGGCGTATAGCCCCATAGAGCGTCTTGACCAAAGTGGTCACATAAATGTGATTAAGACCAGGAGGCCGTACTTAAGTTAGACAAGAGTTGAGTATAAGCTCAAATTCCAATCGAATCCTGAGGCTTTAACCCCAAGGAGAAAATTTGATTAACATGAGTTAGAGTGGTGTGGCTTACACCTCGTTCTCACTGGGTTGTTCCTGGGAGATTTTTTCCTCAACTGGCAAGCCCATCTAAAGGATTAACTTGTTAAAGCAAATTGGATTGGCGACAAAAAGGAGTCTGGATCTGATTCTCCCACAAGGGGAAAAGAGAATACTCTCCTATCCAGTATTGTTTTCACCACAAAAACACAAGACAATTTTGTTTTTTTCCCAAAGATTTATTTGTTTAACACAAAGAAAATGCGTCTAGGTTTTTGATCTTCCCAAAAGGGAAGAGAGCATGATCCCCTAACACTTGTTTTGGATTATACAAAAAGATCTTCCTAATTAGTCTATATTCCTAGAAGATGCTAACAAGCACGATTGTTTAGTTGATTGAAATTGAGGCAACCTGCAAGACAAATAGTGAGTAATCTTTTGATTTTATGTCTTTGGCAAGCGGTGCTGCAACACAACTAGTTAGTAGTTTCAAAATTTTATCTTTGACAAGCGTTATCACAAAACCACTCAAAAGTTGTTAGCAAAATGATCAATAAAAGTCTTCCAGAGCATAGACGCTGATTCAGGGTGCAAATGCTGGTTTTGTGTTTTAGCTCAAAAATGACAGAATGCAAGAAAATAAACCAGAAAACATAGAAAGTCAGAAAACTATTATACCAGTCGGAGATGCCAATTTATGAATCACAAACGTTGATCGATGATTTTTCTAAACTGGCATTTTCGCAGATGCTGAAACATGAACCAGCATTTTCACAGACGCTGTTGTATCTGTAAGTTCACAAAACACAAGAAAAATAGCAAAAAGTGTTATTGTTACTTCTTTCTTAGTCTTTAATTTGATCAAATGTAGTCATTCTTGAGATTACCCAAACCTTTAAAAACTAGTGTTCTTTAAGAATTTATCAAGATTCGTTCCCTTAGTAAAAATTTTGACATTATAACTACTTGTTAGATTGATATCTGCTAAAAAATAGAATGCTTAAATACTGAAAAGCAGTGGGAAAGACAATAAATCTTGGCAAATGAGAAACTATGCTTGGAAAATCTCAAATAAAAATTGTCAAGCGGAGACACTGGTGCAGGGCGAAGACACTTTTTTAGCGCAGACATCGAACAACAGTTCAGAGAGAACTGACGTTTGTGCAGACGCCTCTGTGAAAATCGAAGATGCCGATCTGTGAGTTTGGCAAATTTTGGAAGAAAAAGACAAGAAGTTAGAATATGTTTAGGGACATGGGTCCCACAGGGCATGCCATAATGTGTATGAGGAAATCTCAGACTTCAAAAACTGTTGCAAACAAGTTCAAACATGAAACATTAGTGTGCTTGCACATAAAATCATTTAAAGAACCATGAAAGAACAAGAAACAACAATGAAACTCCAAGTAACATCAGATTGAGCTAAACAAGAATTGCACCCTATTGCTTATTGGATTTTCTCTTGATAAATTTATGTAGGTGTGATCTCTCAAACATAAATGGATCAAAACCCCAATGCAATGCAAGATTGATGGGCAAGAAGAGAGATTCAAGAGCTAGTATGAAGAACTAGTCTCAAATATTCTTCAAGATGATGGATCAAAAGAGAAATTATATGCAAATGCAAGAAGGAAATATTATTTATTCACCAATATTATCCTAGCATGTGATTTATAAGTGATTTAAACAAGAAACTATGAGCATGAAAAAAACTATGAAAATCTAGAGCTATGTTAGCATAATAACAATGCAAAATGAGAGATGAAAATGCAAGAGGAGAAGACCTCTATTTATATATTTTTGGGATAGAAGAGGAGGGGTTGAATGAGGTGGTATCTATGTGTCATCCACATAAGAGCCACATAAGGGACACATAGGCTTGAAGGGATGGCTAATCTGAAGTCAAATATAACATTAAATACTGAGTGGCTCAAGAATTCCAAGTGGGGAGACAAAGATGTAAAGAGCCTTAAAGAGGAATGGGTGCCCATTTTGGAGAGAATTCTCCCACATGGGTGAGAATTTCATTAGCCCTAAAAGGGTTAGGAATCACCCTTTTATGTATGATCAGAGGGTAATTAGGTAGGGAAATATTCTTAGGAAATGAGGTGATGGGAGTAGAGTAGGAATAGGGTAGGCTTAGGGTAGGTCTCTAGATTAGATTAATAGGTTTCTAGCTAGGTTTTAGATTATATTTCAAATTATATTTGAATAAGTGATAGTTTAGAAGAATTGGGGATATGGAGGAATTTTGATAAATATAAATTTATTAAAAAGGGGATTTTGTGAGGCACATGTATTTAAATAAAATACATTAGGACAGTATTTGATCATTGATAAATACCAACTATGAAACTATTTAGTTGATTAAATTAAATAGTTAGATGAACAAAAGGGAAAATTAATATTAATATTTTTTGATTTCTATATTTTACCCCTCTTTGACGTGGCAACACAAGTGACGTTGCGTCAAAGAAAATAAAATAAGTTGCCCCAGATGAAAAGGGTTTCTAGGAGTCGTGCAAAGCAACGATGATATAGACCCACCGGGCATGCTAGAATGTGTACGTGAAAATATTAGACTTCAAAAATTGTTACAAACAAGTTCAAACATGAAACATTAGTGTGTTAGCACATAAAATCATTTAAAGAACCATAAAAGAACAAGAAATAATAATGAAACTCCAAGTATCATCAGATTGAGGTAAACAAGCATTGCACCATATTACTTGTTGGATTTTCTCTTCATAAATTTATGTAGGTGTGCTCTCTCAAACACAAATGGATTGAAACCCCAATGCAATGAAATATTGATGGGCAAGAAGAGAGATTCAAGAGCTAGTATGAAGAACTAGTCTCAAATCTTCTTCAAGATGGTGGATAAAACTAGAAATGATATGCAAATGCAAGAAGGAACTATGATTTATTCACCAAGATTATCCTAGCATGTGATTTATAAATGATTTAAATAAGAATATATGATCATAAAAACAACTATGAAAATATAGAGCTATGTTAGCATAATAACAATGCAAAATGAGAGATGAAAATGCAAGAGGAGAAGGCCTCTATTTATACACTTTTGGGACGGAAGAGGAGGGGTTGAATGAGGTGGCATCTATGTGGCATTCACATAAAATCCACATAAGGGACACATATGCTTGAAGGGATGGCTATTTTGAAGTCAAATATAGCATTAAATATTGAGTGGCTCAAGAATTCTAAGTGGGGAGAAAAAGAAGTAAAGAGCCTTAAAGAGGAATGGGTGCCCATTTTGGAGAGAATTCTCCCACATGGGTGAGCATTCCATTAGACCTAAAAGGGTTAGGAATCACCCTTTTAAGAATGATCAAAGGGTAATTAGGTAGGGAAATATGCTTAGGAAATAAGGTGATGGACGTAGAGTATGAATAGGGTAGGCTTAGGGTAGGTCTCTAGATTGGATTTATAGGTTTCTAGCTAGGGTTTACATTATAATTCAAATTATATTTGAATAAATCATATTTTAGATGAATTAGGGATATGGAGGAATTTTAATAAATATAAATTTATTAAAAATGGGATTTTGTGAGGCACATGTATTTAAATAAAATACATTAGGATAGTATTTGATCATTGATAAATACCAACTATGAAACTATTTAATTGATTAAATTATATATTTAGATGAACAAAAGGGAAAATTAATATTAATATTTTTCGACATCTACAGATGATGAAAAAATTTAATGGTTTCTCTTATCCTAACCATGCTTCTATTACTCTTACCATAGAAGTTGGTAAGAAAACCTTAGATCTCATCTTTGTTGTCATCCCAACTTTCAATCAGTTTAAAGTTAGACTTAGTGTTCCTTGGCTCACCCAGATAAAATCTATAGTCTCTCCTATCCATAAGTGCTTAAAATCTCACCATGATGGAGAAATCATCACGATTAACCATAATCTCTATCAACCTTTAGCCACTCAAGGAAACTTTCACCTTGCCTTATTTTTTCCTTCCATGCCTCAATCAATTGAAACTTGTAAAGATAACTATTTTCTATCTTATAGAAAAAATAAAATAAAAATTAATATTTGTGAAATTAGCAATTCCTCCCCTATAGTTCCATCTACTTGCCGTAGACCTGTACTTATTCCTAACCCTTCCACACCTCCTATTTATGGTTGAATTTGACCCCTCTATCCTACAAATGCTTCCCACTTAGTATTTATTAGCCTAGTATAGTTCCTTCCATGCTTCCCCAAAGATAAGAAAATGACCTGATGTTGATTGATCCTAAAAAAAATCAAATCACAAACAAAACTAAACATAACCGTGTTACACTGGTTCTTTTCATACTTTCACAGTAGTCTTTTTGTGGGTCTCTCTCTCTCTTTGTTGTGAAGTTTTAGTTTTTGAACTTCGTTTTGATTCTTATTTTTGAACTTTAAAAGTTCAAATTCCTTTGTTCAAATTGGCTTGTGCATCTAGCGTTATCACGGATTCATTCTTGCTAGCTTTCCTTTAAGTGGTTTCCCCCTCAATTTGAACTTTCAATTGAACTTTCAAAGTTCAAATTATAAAAGTGCAAGCATAAGTTAAGTCTGAGTTATCAATATAAGAAGCCATCACATCTTTCATCTAGTTCATCTGTTCAATTTGAACTTTGAATTAAACTTTCAAAGTTCTATTTAAAAAGTTCAAATCTGAAGATTTTCTTTTGGATCCGCAATGGATTTCATATTAAGTGAAGGTAATGATGATACGAATAAAGAATAGGTTGGAGCATCTTGCATTTATAATCAACTGTACCTTTTATCTTGAAGAATTAATCATTATTTTGTAATCCTGAAGGGTGTGAGAGGACAAATAATTAATGAGATTGTCTGAATAAATGTCACTTCGACATTTAATTTGCACAGATGAATTGAAAGCTTATGCATGCCGCAAATCTTGGCATATCTTTCGCCTTTATAAATGAAGGTTGTATTTTATTTTCCTTATTCAGTCTAGTTTTGTTCATCATCACGGAGCTAGAGAGACAGAGGAGGTAATTTCAAGGTTGTAAGACTATCATTTTCATGAATTCTGGTGAGTCAAACTCTGAATTTCTAAATTAAGCAGTCTGTTGAAGCATAGTAAAAAATTTTAAGTTTCTTCTCGTATTCCTTGTGAGCTTGTTCTAGAATTTTAATTGTTAGATAAGATGAAGTATAATAGGTCACCATTCGCTAAATTAAAGTCCTCATCTATTATAGTTAGTTCTCTCCCAGAGTTAGAAGACACTATCCTTCTAAATATGTATATTGAAGAAATTCTTAAAAGGTTGAGAAATCCCCGAGAAGGTTCTATAGAAAAGAAAATCAAACAGAGTAGTTTGATCGAAGCTGCCTTTTTTCCAACTGTAACCCCATGCTCAGAGCTGGTTATGGAATGTATGAACCATTATGATGAAAATGAGAAGTGCATTTTCACTAATTCTGGTGAGGTTTTAGTAATAATTGATAGGGAGACAATAATGTCTGCCATGGGGATCCTAGACAAGGAGGAATATGAGGCATGGAATATTAGTACAGCCTACTCTATCTTTTTAGAAAAGAAGAAGCAGTACACAAATGTAATTTCCAAAGATTGGTTGCTAGAATCTAAGAGAGGTGGTTCCCATCTCCCAAAACCCCTCACCCGTGAACATATTATCCCTGAAATCAAATATTTTGTTATTTTGTTAAACAGGGTAAAGGGGAATCAACACACTTTCCATTAGGAAGATTGGATGTTCTTTTATATACAAGTAATAACCAAAGGATAGAAAATCCTAGATTGGGGTGAACTCATAGCTGAGAAATTGCATGAAGAGCTAGCCAAATTTTTTGGCATGAGAGGTTTTTATATGTCCTCTTTCTTTTTTTATGTTCTAGAAAGTTCCAGAAAATGGCCTGAGTTGCCTCATGAACCCTTAACACCAGGAATCAAGATTTATGATTATTATTCCCTGTTGCATTTGAAAAGATGTTCCAAGAATTTTACCAGAGTTAATGATGTATTTGTGGGCCGTCTAGTGTTTGATTTATGCAGGTGTTTACATAAAAGGCTGTCTAATGAAGCAGTGCAATTGATTCAAACTTATGGTAGTTTCTTCATACAATTTCCTAGATTTACCTATATCAGAGTTGGCAGATTTAAAGGTGAACCTCTTAGGTTGCTCCGATATGCCCTAGATCACTTAGTACTCATAGAGTTTTGCAAGCAATTGGAAATTATAGAAAAAGTCTTGAAAGTGGCATCTGAAATGGATTTACAACTATAATGTCCTAGCTCCATAGGAAAATTAATCCCTGAAGTTTGATCCTAGTAACAGAAGTCAAGAGCAATAAACTCAAAACATACATTGCACACCTGAAATTTGATAGTAAGGGTTTTACTAAGTCTTACCTGGGCATGAAAGAAGGCTTCACACATGTTGCTCAATTAGAAGACTACTGAGAGGACTGTGAGGATGAATTTGAAGTCAGCAAGAGATTATGGTCCTGACTTACTTTAGGGAAAATTGTAAGAATGAAACTATTTATGAGTATTAAAGGAGTTTCAAAATAGATAGATGAGGAGGTACTGGATCTTGAATTTAGAAATAGAGTGCAGAATGAACCTTTGGTAGAAATATATTAGAATAGACAAGAGGAAGATAGTATTCAACACATAACTTTTAATGTGATTAGAAGAACAAAAAAATGGTTAAGAGATAAAAGATTGGGCAAACTAAAGATGTTTGAGTTGGATATTCATAAACAAACCCAGGATACTCTGTCTCCCAAGGATCAAACCTCTTCTCCTAATTTTTTTGTTGAATTTGATATTGCAAGTATTATCTCTTTAGAGGTCAACTTAACAAAGAAGTCTTCCTTGTTAATAAAATTCTCCACTCTAGCAAGAAATACACGTTCCAGGAGTAAGAGGCTGAAGAAGGTCATGATTAACCATGAAGTTGTGGAACTTGATTCTATTGAAGAACAAGGTCCTATAGAAAACTAGGCTTTGGATGTGATGAATTTGGTTAATGTGGGAGGGGATACATAAATGAATAAAGAGAAGGACACCAACAACGTTACATCTATTGATTCAACTGTGTTGCAGACTCCTCCTGCTAAGGATACTATAGATACACCAGCATGGCTCTGCACTTCTATCAGTAAAAAGAGGAGCATTGTACCTATTTCCCTACCTAATAATGACATGGTAATAAGATGTTTAGGCAGAGAGGTGAAGATAAAAAAGCCTAATACTGAGGCGATGATAGACACAGATGCTAAGAGTGGATGCTGGTTCACTAAAATTGACATTCCTAAGAATGAGAATAATTCAGTTGAAATAACAACGGACAATTTTAAGTTTGAAAGGGTTGACCTGGGAGTGGCAACTCATGCAGCAGATGTTAAAAATCTGGAGTCCTCTACCAAGAAAATTGTGACAAGAGCATGGAAGGATGAAAAAGACAAGCTAGAAATGAAGTCAATAATCTCACAGATGTCTGAATACATCTATTCCATCCATCATCTAGATCATGTTGTAACAACATAGGCCCCGATGGTCTTTGATATGAAATCTACAGATAAGCAACAAATGAAGTTTCAAATCTTATGAAATAATTCTATTGCAGAGGTTTATTCTGGTTGGTTAGAATCAGTAGTTGATCGAGGCAACAAGTATATTGATGATCTCAACAAAAATTACGAAGATGCTATGGTTGCAAAGATAATCGGGACACATAATTAAAAATTTGGGACAAAGAAAAGACCCAATGGATGGCAGTAATGGCCCAAATGGCTGAAATGAAGAATTATGCAGTGCTAAAGTTTTTATCCGAGCAGCCAATTGCAGGTTTTGATGATGAGGTTCTTTTTGTCTTGCAAGATCATCTTGACTGGAGTAATTCTATGATAAAGCAAGGTATTGAGGAGTCTGCTTAGCTGGTAAAAGATCTCATTTCCTTAGAAGGTATGATGAAAAATGATCTTGGGTTCATCAAAGTACAACTGTTCAAAGAATATGGTAAAATGTTGCAGAGTCCTAAAGAAATGTCCCAAGTTTTTATGGATAGGGTGCATATGGTTAAAGAAAAGAAAACAATGAAACTTGATGAGTTTTCTCAGGTTACAAAAATAGAATCTATGCTAATCATGCTTTAGAAGCATTTGGGTCCACACAAAGAAAAGGTGGCTTTAGTTTGCAGGGAAAATAAGGTGTGGAAACAAAGGATCGCCCACATTGGCATATTTAATCATCAAATTATGGTCGAATTTTCTGCTGAGCATCTAGAATGGAGGAAGGAGTTAGTTCAATCATCATCAACCACAATGACACCATAGACCTAGATATCATGCTGGATAATAGTAACAGAAGAATTAATTTAGCTTTATTTTGATATTTTCTGTTGCTTAAACTTCAATGAAACTTTAGTTATTACTCTTACTTTTACTCCTTTAAGGAGTTAGTTTCTAAAACTTCCAAGAAATAGTTATTTCTCCAGATATAAATGACTTATTATGACCTGAGAAAGGGGTCGGTCAAATTTTTGTAATTTTTGACATACATTCTATTTTCAGCAATTTGGTAGTGATACTAAGATACTTGAAATAAATTTGATGATCTATGAGTGATTTTGATCAGTTGGTTGGAATTTTAATATATAAGGATACTGCATCTTTAATGTTTTTATTTGAGTGTAGGAATGCAATTTCTGTAGGAATTCTATTTGTAATTGTGGTATAATATTATATTTATCTCAGATTGTGAAGGATTTCAGGTTTCTTATTTATTTTTTCATATATTTTCTTTGAAGGAATTCAGTCTTTCGGCTGAATATATACCTAATATTTCAGTGACTCCGTTCAACTCATTTTTTATTCAAGATCTGAATTATTGAACCTTTCATACTTTAGGGTGAAAAAATTATTGTTTGTGAGCTTTGTTTATTTATTCATTGCAAGCTTAATTGAATATCATTGAAGAGGGAGTTGCACCTTTATGTAGAGGGACATGACCATTAAGGAAAGGCCCCACTGTTAGCTAATTGATTTCTCCTAGGAAGGGGATATAGAGATAAGAATTCATTAAACCATCTTTAATTGAATTTGGGATAAATCTGTTAACTAACAAACCGTTGTTCTCATGACTGTCTCTAAAAAACACTATGCTAGAACCATTGAGCATACTTCCCAGAACCTTTCCTCCCAAAAGAAACCTAGTGATTCTTTGATTCCCTTTGATCAACCTATGCATAGCCCAAGGGAGGAACTTAATCTCAAAAAGATGAAATTGAAAAAAAAATATGACGATTCTATTTGGATTAATTTGGAAAAAAGACAAGACTCTTGATGACGATTTGAATGTTTCTAATGCAAATGATATTCATGCTAGCGATTTTGATGATATGTATGAGCTTATTGATACTTATCATGATTTATCAACTAGATTTGTGAAACAAATATTTTTTTATCCTAGTGAAAAACAAAGTGACTCGTCCTTAGATAATCATCCTTCATTGGTACTAGGTATTATTCCATCTTATGTGCTTCATGTTTCTCCTCTTGTATGTTTTCCACCTTCCTTAAATAATACAAACCAAGATAGGAGGTAGGTAATATGCTTGATTGGATTCTCTTGTAAGGTGGATTCCTTTGTGTTTTCTTGTTTTAATGTGCTTCCCTCATGATATGTAGCTTGTTATATGTTTTGTTTAGATTTCTTTAGAGGACCCTTGTTTTTTATATAAAAGTAGTAAAACTAGGTGTTGTCCCTTTACAACCAGCCCAAAAGGCTACCAATTAAAAGAAAACCAGTAGTATATTAACAACAAAGGCTACCAAAACTATTATCAGTCTATAAACACTACCATCTAAACTAATAGAACTATACTTAGTCTTATAAGTAGCCCATATAGTGAAACACCTAACCAAAAGCATACAACTGTTAACAATATTAAATTAAAACATCATAAATATATAGAAATTAAACATCATACCTCTTTGGTCATTGAAAACATGAAAACAAAAAATAGTTGAGTCATAGCACCTGCTCAACTCATTGATTTTGCAACCACTTTGTTGTAGAACATTGGACCAATATTAAATTAGGAACTTAAAAATTTCCTTATGGTTTCCCTCATTTTTGACATCCAATCCAAGCATCTTTTCCTACAACAAGCACAATGAAGTGGCTATGTTGTACATTGTCCTCAAACTGAACCTCAAGACACTCCTAGTCTTTCTTTCAAGCTCCATAACTCTAGCCTTCACATCAATCTCCATGCCCTTGAAATTGATCATGTTGCAAAATAAAATATTTCGACACCTGAACAAGCCATTCGCATATGCTATTTTTTTCAAATGTGCCTTTGTGTTTTTTTCTTGAGGACAACACAAAATGGTAGCTACCATTATTTTTGGTCTCCGTAATTCTGGCTCAATTTTCTTTTACTTCATATCTCTTATGCGACCTTCTCCCATTATGCTTGTAGCTCGAATACCTTTAGGGGATGATGAAAATTAATTTTGATATAATTTTGATATACATGATTTATCATATTATCATACTCACCCCAGAGTTAGTAGATCCCTTCTATGCTCTCTTTTGTCATGTGTTCATTTCCCTTGGTTTGTGCTTTCTTGGGGGAATCTCATAGTGGAAATGTCTCTTGTGGGTGCATGTATGCTTCATTAAAGATATT
>MU224461.1:327255-341162 GCA_018584345.1 Thuja plicata | reverse complement strand
CCATAATTTTAATTATTGACCTTACACAACTGCCTCCTATAATGGGAAAACCTATCTAGATATCAAATCCAAATGCCATAACACTTTAACACTAATTTAATACAATTGTCACCTTACAAGAAAAAAATAATTGTCAACAAGATAAAACACCAATGCAAACCTAATCTCACCAAGCCTTGCACAACATACAAAAAGCATGCCAACACAAGAAGAGTGACAATTGTTGATGAACCACACGAGTAAACAACTTACTCCATGTGAAAATGAACAATTAAATGATTATATACACCTATTTTCTACTAATCAATTAGTAAGGGTACACAATATAAAAATTCTAAAACAATGAAATCATGTAGATGTGATGAGCATCGCAACAAGTACCAGAAGAAAAAAAAAATATTGAAGCTAATGATAAAAAAATTTGAGAAACAAGTGCTACTTTGCAAAGACCAATGAATCACGTTTAAAACCAACATATGGAGATAGGGAGGACATGTAAACGGAGTTATTGGCGAATCTATTCACATTGTTTACAATCTTCACTCTAAACTACTAGACATTCTTGCATACATAATAGCATAGTTTGATACCTATAGCGGGCCACATTCGAATTAAATTAATTTTTGTTATAAAATGTTCAAATAAATACAACAACAAAATTGAAAACTCACTACCTTTTAATGTACATGTACCATAGAAACCCATCTTCATGAGCATGACATCAACAACAACACAGGCATTTTGACAACCCATGGCAAATATGCTTCAATCAATCAATTTTGATATTTTATAAAAAAAATTGTATGAGTCGCATCCCCAAAAATATTTTCATTCATTAGTATTTAGGTTTCCACACTTTTGAACATTATACGACTATCGGCGCACCCCTTGCACCTCTTTTTGGTGCAAGCGCTAGTATATCTTGTGCTAAAATCTATTAAATGGATCGCTGACATGCATTTGGAGTCCTTTCAAAGAACCGAGTTATTGTTCTTTGCGTGATCTAATAGCTTTTCCTAACAACGTGCATTGCATAATCTTTATAGATTGCATGATTTTAATTTTTAATGGCATTTTCATTTGATTCTTTTAACTTTTTTGATTTGAATTATTTGCTGCAATCAATTTTATTACAAGATCACATTAATTGAATAAATATAAACTGATATTGGGATATCAGATTATTTTTGTGAAGCCGAGGAAAATAAATACATCAGCATAGGATCCATGGAGGCTAGAGACATGGTAGACTCTAGTATAGTGGTAAGTTGTTCTGCACACTTAGCTTGAAGACGGTCTATGTTCAATCCTTTCAGAAGACTAATAAAATTGATTATAGGGTACACTGACCAACATAAGTTCCTTAGCAACTTTCAAGAAATGAGAATGGAATAAGTATTGCCCGATACCTTTCCTCCACCCTCACTGCCTATGTCAAAACTAATGTGCAACATGATGGAGGGAGAGTATAGATACAAAACTAAAACTTTAAGGTGCTGGTTATAGAGCATGTTAGACTAACATACACTCTTGTTCATAGCCTCAAACAACGGTCTTGAATAGGGAGAACAACATGCCACTGCCCACTACTTTCAGACCCAATATTTCATTTAATAGCATGAATGAGTGCATAGGGGTTTAAGATTAATTTATTTCCTAACACTAATGGCTGTAATATTTCTAAAGAACGAGATGGCATAGGGATCACCTAGTTTGGTAGCGCAACTCCAAATTGGGAAAAAGATTCCAAAGGAAAGGAAGGATCGACGCCTTTAAGAGTTGTGGCTATATATAGTGAGGAGACAAACATTAAGGCGAAGGGACATGCAAATAATTGAAACAAAAGATAAGAGTTTATTCCAAAATTCTAGCTCAACCAGAACCATGCAAGCATCGTTAAGAAAGAAAAATAATTTTTGCAGAGAGATCGGACAGTAAGATTGAACATTATTTGTATTCATGCACGCTTACCAACTACATTACACCACTCAAAAATACATCGAAGCAGTTCCAAAAGATACAGATGAGGAATGATGCAAGATCTCGATGCTTCACACCATTA
Organism: Thuja plicata; assembly: GCA_018584345.1. Classification (NCBI taxonomy): domain Eukaryota; kingdom Viridiplantae; phylum Streptophyta; class Pinopsida; order Cupressales; family Cupressaceae; genus Thuja; species Thuja plicata. The sequence continues at coordinate 339,100 of MU224461.1, read as the reverse complement.
TAAATAAAGAATAAGAATGAGCATCAAATTAAAATTCTTTGTCCCAAATTTTACAAGAAGAGTTTGAATAAGTTAACAATCCTCTTTTGAAATGAATACTTAAAGGGTAAAGAAGAACCTTTAGTCCAAGCTTTACACTTGCCTATTGTGGAAGAGTCCTTTCTCCTTCTCCTTTCTATGCTCTCAATTTTTTTTACTCCTTTGATAAGATATGATTGAGAAAATAAACTCTTACACAAAATGAGCTGCCCTAGCTTAATGACAGACCGGATTAAAACAACTACTCTTCTCCTCATTTTTCAAGAACCCGTTAACTAAAGATTAGCATCAATCTATCCAAACTTAACAATTTTTTATATGAGACATAATTAGTATTTCCATTTTAAAATGCAATGTGTCATTAAATTCTATTTTTCTTTTGCCACCACTCGATAATACAACACACATAAGTCAGTAAAACAACGCTTCCATCCTTTGTCACATTTACTAGGTTAGAGACTTAATCTATCCCAATACATCATCACTTTCATTTTTTTAATGCATTCCTAAAAGTAATGAAAGATGCACATTCGTTAAAATCCAACATTTTCCAAGTAGTTTAAACACACATTTAAGGAAAGCACAGTTAAGATAACAACACACATGCATCAAATAATCCTATCAAGAATAGTTTTTGTGTGAGTGTGTGAATTCCATTACTATCTTACAATTTTAAAAGGTTAGGCTATCTCTCTCCGACAATATTCCCCATTTTCTTGTGTTGTGTTATTCCATTTGTTACATTCATAGGAACAACATGAAAGCATGAGTTCATGCCTTGATCATAAATCAAATCAAAATCTAACATTCTTTTATTTCAACGTTTTTAGAAAGAAATATGCAAATACCTTAAAATCGGAACAAAGAATACACATACCTATGCCTACTTTACCATACCTTGGTATCATATCGAATTGACCACATTATTTTATGAAATTCCTGTTATACTCATACAAATACACTCACAATATGTTTAGCTCATTCACAATGTCAATACCTCAAGGAGAAAATGTTTTAAATTTCAATGTCAAGAGACAACATTATCATGTAAAGATTACAATTTCTTAACTCAACATAGCTTTAGATCACAACTTGATCATACGTAACTAAAGAAAGTATGTCATACGTACCATCTAACACGTGGTACTCACTAAGTGAGAAAATCATCTATGCATGCTCGTAAATCAACTATAAAGATTAGTGGATCCACTTTTCCATTTATGTGATCTAGGCCCTCATGCCCATCTTGTCACAATGATATTTTAAAGAGAAATTTTAACACAATACATCACAACAAATATGTTTTCGTCTCTATAAAAATGTGAGTCAAACAATGTTACATCTTAACATAAATAAGCATTCATAATTTCAGCTATGTAATTATGCTTAATCCTAGCATAAGCATGAGATGTGATCTATTACAACACATCTATGGACTTCTTTCCATGTATTCATCAATGGTAGGTAAATAAGATACATAAAATATGGTTGAGGCATTTTTCAGTCAAACAACAAAGCCTTTCACTTCCTTGGGATTCTGCCTACTCATAGAATTCCCAACCCTGCAATACCTCGTAGACTAGAAATAAATAAAAACAAATAGGTAGGGGGTATCTTGGTGTAGCCTGATGGACCTGTCTACCATTATTACCATTAATATGCAATGCCTATCAATTAGGATATGGAAGAGAGTTTGTTTTTGTTACATGAAAAATAGGTTTTAGGGACCCAAAACCCATATGCAGAGGATTGCAAAGATATGATCATTAAAGTCTAGCAAGACAACACCGTGACTACAAGACACATAACAAAATACTGGCAAGAATAGAGAAAAATCCAACAAACACCCATGAACCGGCCTAAGGCCAACAAACAAATAGAAAAAAAGAAACAAGACAAAGCCAACACTAAACAAAGTTTTTCAGAAGCTTAGGGACTTCATGCTCTAGGTGAGTCATCTTGTTAGCAACAACCCTGAGATCTTCAATCTCCTTCTTAGCCTTGAGATCCTCTTTCTTCTTGGTACTTTTCTTGAGTCCTCTTCCCAAGAGTAGTGTTATCCTTAGGACTAGTATCCTTCACCTCCTCCACTTGGATTTTAGCTTTCTCCTAATTGATCTGTTCCAACTTCCCACTAAAATATTCAAATATTCGACAGAGGCCTTGAGGATTATAGCTTTGTTGCCCAATTTTCTTTAAGGAAGATTCCAGACCACAAATCCTCATATCCACGACATGAAAATTCTTATCAAACTCCCCATCCATGCCTCAACATTATGGAAAATGGAAGAGAGTTTGTTACTAGAGAATTATTATGTTAATAATTCTTGCTAGGCTTGTTCATCATTCTATGAACCACTCGATCTGGAAAAAGCCTTTAATATATAGTGAACCTAAGAAAGAGGATCATCTTCTTTGTTTCCCTTTGGCTTATCCATATCCAACACCCTTACTAGAAGGTAAGCTTTCCAGATGCACATACTTAAGTAAATTGATGAAAACTCATGCATACTATTTATTTTCTTTCCTTACAATAATGCATTAAACAAAAAGAATGAAAATCACACAAAAATTCAACTAGTCAAAAGAATTATGATTTTCATCATGAATAATCTTATACATAATAAGCAATCACATAATTCGACCCAACTTGTCAAAATGAAGCATAATACATAAGAAAAAGGAATTGTTGACCATTCTATCAAGAACACAAATAGTGCATCAATAGAAGATAGTTCTAGTTTATTTTCATTAAGAGATGTTGACCTAATTGTCGAACATTGAGTACATTAAATAATACATCAAGTTCAAATGCCTCATGTATAATAACCCATGTGCTAGTAATATCATACCAAGGCTATAAAATATACTCTTATCATGGAATCCTTCATCTCTAGAATATCTATGCAATTCTCCTCATAGAATCAAAACTCACATCAAAGCATATTGGTCAATGTTAATTCTTTCATGCAATCCATATCTAATACTCTCAACCACATGCATGCTAATTTACTTTGAACGTTTCTTAACTGATAAAACATATTTTAAGAAAAATATGAATGCAAGAATAATAATGTTATGTTCTTTGCAATCTACCCCCTTATATATTCTATCAACGGTCCACATTGAACATGATAGATAACATCACTTCACATCATTGGAATAGAAACATAAAATACACATCCTATCCACTTCAAGGTAATAAGGAATCTCAAATCAAGATTTACAAATTCAAATCACATCTCAATAATTGTGCAAAACCAGTAGTAATAAATGTGAACAAGAACTATATTTGATAGATAAATAGAAAAGTCGGTGGCTAGATGGTCACAAGAAAACTTAAAATTTTCAAGGGAGTCCTTCATCACTTTCAAAGTTCATCAAAGATGAGAATAACATAACCACTTCAAAAGTAATTCACATAAATATAGTGACTAACACTAGCCACAATGAGGGAGTAGAAGCTACATGACACCTTGCATCCAAGGTGTGCTAAAGAAGATCACCAAACACTCAGAGAACATTTATGGGTTGATTCACCAAGTTGGGTGTCAATTTCATGGAACTTCACGGTAAAAAAAATTTGGTGCAAGAAACGGGCACCCATTTTAAAACAAATTGGTGCTTGTTAAGCTTCGGGGGCCCGAGCGATACATATAAAATGGGCACCCCTTTAAGAAATAGGTGCTCGTATAGGTTTGAGAGCCTTGAGCTAAATGGGTTACAATTTTGTAAACATATTTATATATTTATTTTAACCATCTTGTAAGTCATTTTCACAACTTCCAAAATAGGATCACGATTTTTATCTTTGGGGTGCCCGTTTCTAGTGCTACCGCCAACCCCCTCTGTAATTTGTTTCCCAGCTCCAAGTACGTACCATTGTTTATTATTATTATTTTTATTAAAAATTATAGTTTATTTTTTTTAATAGTTAGACAAGTTATAGTTTCAAGTTTATTTTCTAAAAGCATATAAAAAAATGTATTTTATATTTAATTTAATTATTTTTTTTTAATTTAGTTTGTAAATTATCGTACAAGACAAGAAAGATAAAAAAACTTTTAAAACTTAAAACCCTAGGTAGAAAACAAAAATGTAAACCTAGATATAGCTAAACCAAGAAACCCAAGGTAGAAAACAAAAATATAATCGTAGACACAATTGAAACAAGAAACCCTAGGTCCAAAAAATAAATAATAATATCTCTCTCTCTCTCTCTCTCTCTCTCTCTCATCTCCTACCTTCTTCCCTTCCCCCATCTCTCTATCTATTATGTTTTTAAATTTATATTTCTAAATTATATGTTGCATTTAATTATGTCTTTCTTTGTAAGGTAAAATATAAATTATGTAGTAATTGTAAATATTTATGTTTGTATATATATCAAAATTATATCCATGGATGATTTTGACATTGATGAGCTCTTAGGTCAGCAGGCACTGCCACCTTGACCCCCTCCACCTCCACCTCCACCTACTCCCACAGAGTTGAGAAAATATTAGGATAAATGTACATGATATTATGAAAGACATCAATACGATTAGACACAACACTCATCCACGTCCCCAGCTACTACGCCTTGCAAATGACATGCAAGACATTTTAGATTTTGTATAGTCATTAGACTCCGAGATGGATAGTTTTAAGTCATGGAGGGACTCCATGCATGCCTATTATGCTGATGACCTCTCTTATAAAGAGGCTAATGATTTAAAAATTTCCAAAAATAATATGAAACATTATTTTGTGAACCCTAAAATGGGTGGCGAGATAGTTGACAATAAGCCATGTATTTCTATTAGATGGTGAAAACACCCGCATATAGTTGAGCATTTGTGGGGATGGTGGTAGATGGTATTTGACCATCCAACACACACCAATCATGAGGACCCTCTATATTTTTTGAAAAAATTATGGGCTAAATTTGAATTGGGTAAGAAACCCAATTACTAGTTTTATATGAAAGAATTACAGGGGGTTCTTTGGGGTATGCACAAAATCGGGAAGGAACCAAATTGAGTGATAGAACTAGAAATCATGTGCGTAATGAGCCCCTTGTTCCTCTTCCTGCTCCAATAGTTCCTAGACCTATCCATCATCGAGCAGTGCAATCAACTCTTAGTTTATTGAGTGCCATTTTGGGCAATTTGTCAGAGCAGTTGACCTAGGTGAGGGTTTCCCCTAGCATAGAGAATGTTTGCATGAGCTACGGGTGTTGGAATAATGAAATGGTGTGTACTGAGAGGGAAGGGGTGAATAAGTACCCTTAAAATATCTTATCAATTGACCCTTAATAAGCTATTCTTGCTTTACCCACCATAGATGCTATTCTATCTTATGCATGTAATATCAAGACATAAACTTAATTGCATGTAAACATTCATGAAATGTAAGTACACATGACACAAGAATTGGTAACGCAGAAAAACCCTATTAGAAGGTAAAAATTGTGGTGGGGATGAAAACCAGAAAGCTTCACTATCTATAGAATGGAATGTGTCGGTTAAGGCTACAAGTGTGATCACTTCTGATGTTCTTACCCCGTGAGGAGTAATATTTTAGAATGGTTAGGTTAAGAGATTTAGAAACATTGTTTAGTGTGCACTCAGTTAAGAGATTTACATAAGGATTGTTAAATCCACCTTCTTAAAGGATTTCTTCTATTTGCTACAATTGTTAGAGAGTAGTCAAAAATACTTGTTGACCTGATAGTATGAAATCTTGAATTGCTGAATACAACTCCTTTAAGTTCACAATGTATATGTATCACCTATAGTTATTGATTAATACCTCTGTTATGCTTGGTAGCCTTGAATCTTGTTCTTCATAACTGAATTCTATCTTTTGTGTCCTTCTACATGAAACTCTCTGTCTGATCCATAGATATTTTCTGTGGCGAAAATCATCATCATCTGATTAATTTGTACATTTATTTATACAATGTATTTGACCTATTTAGGTTTCACGCTTTACAATAAAAACCCTATGATCAAAGGATTACAACTTGACCTTGATCTCCTAGTTTGCATGTTTTCAATCAGTTAGACTGATTAAAATAATTACATATGCTTTACTTGTCCCTCAAGAAATGGTTTTAAAGATAAGCATAAAGATAATTATAAAACTCAAGTGTTTTATCTCACGTGTAACTCAAATCCACATTTCTCAGAATTAAAGTTGTCTCTCGGTAGTTAGGTGCTCGGGTTGCTCTGTAGTCTTTCCTTGGTGATGTCTCTATAGACATTCTTCTTCTCAGGTTTCTCTATAGACTGTATGTCGATTTACTCTATGAACTGCTCTGTCAGGTTACTCTGTAAACTATGCTCTCGGTGTTCAATATAAACTATCTGTTAGTAATTTTTGTGCTAATACATTTTCAATGATCTCTACACTTGTCTATTCTGGTGACCTCTATTTTATTTCACTCGATGATCATTATACCGACGGCTCAAAAACTGTTTCCTTTGTATACTAATGACAAAATATTATCCTTTAGGATGATCAATCTCCCCCTTTGACATTAGTATAAAAAACTAATATGTGAAAAATTGAAATGTTCAGTATGTACACCAAAATGTTTACCTTGTCAATATGACTCCTCCTATGTACATGCCTCGGTGTAGTGTATGTATATATTAAATTTTCCTTTATACATATATTCCCTTTTTTATCATTTCTCCTTTCATATTATTTCCCCCTTTATCATATCATTTCCCTTGTTTTTTATGAAAATAATGACAAAGGTGTAATACTTACAATTTGTCAAAAATGTGGGAATGGGATTTCTTTATGTCTTCCATCATCTTCTCCCATTTCTCTTTGAGGTGTTCCAGGGCCATGTGCTCCAATGTTATTCTGGCATGCATGTCATAGATACTATCGGTGACAGACATCTCCGGGGTGGCAATCAGTGTTTTTGTCAAAGTCATGTGTTTTTATAGTAATGTGAGATTTGGTATTAGTAGAGCTTGGAGCTTGGCTACCTCATCTCAGATTTTGGATTCTACTTCTTGAATCTCTAGTCTCAACCGTTTAGATTTTACAAGCTTCTCATAATGCAACTTGAATTCATTCTCATCGGTTGTGAGACCTTGTGCACTTGCCTTAAGATATTCATCAATTTTGGCCAACTTGTCACTATGCTCAGTAGTGAAAGTTTATAATGTACACAACTTTTGAATTATGTTTACTACTTCTGATATTATCGGTTCTATAGTAGTAACTAATTCAGAAAGTTTTACCTTTTGTTCTGCCACTTCCTGCCTAATTTTCTCTGTAAGCTTGTATTGACACTTCTGCTTAGCATGTTCCTCTGTTGCCTTGTCTACATCTACATTCTGTGTTCTAATGGTATCGATAATATCTGCTAATTGATCAAGTATAGGTTCACTTTGATCAATTTTAGTGTTAGCTACAATCTGCAATAGTATATCTTTGGTTGTCTCCAGGACTTGGGAGTTCTTGTGCTCCTTCCCGAGCTTGTCCCGAATTTCCTTTCTTTTACAATGTTTGCCATACTTTGTAAGTGACTCTGGATCCAATGTCCTAGGTTCACAATATGGTATGTCAATGATTTCATCAAAGGTGACTAGATTTTTATTCAAGTCTTCTTCTTCTTTAAAATTGTGTTGGAAGCAGGGGAATCTAGAACTATGGCTAGTTCATGCTCTTTTTCTTGCTTTGGTGATTGTATGGGAGGTTTGGTTCCTTTTGTTTACTTCTTGGTATTGACCTGTTGGTTGATAGTGGACATATCTAGATCAAACTTGTCTGTATTTGCAGCCTTTTTATCCATGGTGTTCTTGTCAGTTGCATCACTTATTTTCTCTTCTCCACTTGCATCTTTCTTTTCCTCTATTGTATCTTGCTGCTTCCCTTGTTCGTCACCTGTGTCCATTGGTGTGGTTGCATCAGGTTCAGGTATCTTCTCCTTTTCCTTTGTTATGATATTGATAGCTTGTATCAATAATGGTACATCACCTGGCATATTTACCTGTGCTAAATCCATGGTATCCTTTTCCTTTTCCTTTTCCTTCTCGGTGGCAGCAGTTACATTTTCATCTTTCTTGGGTTCATCATTAGAATAAATATGTGTTATATCTTTGATGATGACCTCTATTGAATCTCCTAATCATTGAAGTATCTGAGGTACATCGTTCATGGCCTTGCTTTCCTATGTTTTCAACTCAACTAGATTGATGTCCTTAGTATCATATATGAAGATGTGCTCTGGGATCGGTGTGGCCTCTTTATCTTCATTGTTAGGGGTCTCAGTAAGAGCTAATACCTTCTCGAAACTTGAATTCTCCTTAGGTGGATTGAATATTTGATTCCAAGTTTCATCACTTTCTTTATCAAGCTCAATTAATTTTCCCTCCAATACCTTGTATGCTCTCATCTTAGCTGAAAATTTCTTGGTTGCTTCTTCATCATTTCATCAATTTCCTCAACTTTTGAATTGGGTGGCATAATTGTGACCAGGGATCTTTACCTTATTTGTTTCTTGGTATGTAGTGCATAAGTACTCCTAGCTGGTATTCTATCATTTAGTTCTTGTGGCATCATCTTATTGAATTATACAAGTACATATTTGAATGCAATCATTGCCTGAATGATGGCTTCTTCAATCTTTTTTCGATCCTCGGGAGATAAGGTTATCCATTGCCTTATCTTAGAATTTGATATGCTACCTGTCTTAATGATTGATGCAACAATCTCATCAATTATCTTAGGAACTTTTTTCTTTTTAAGTTGGAGTGCTTGTTAATTCTCATTCTGTGCAGTTTCATCCTTGTCCTCTTTACCTCAGATGTGTTTTATTCTTTTCCTCGGTGCCTATTTCCCAGTTTGAGGCTTTATCTTGTAAGCCCTTACTATTCCTTTCTTAATTGGTGGTGAGTCTGCATCTTTTGAAGTCTAACTTCTAGTTCTTGATGTAGCAGTAGTTCCTTGTATCTTTGCTGGTGGTGCATCAGACTCAGTTGACTCACATTCACTCACTTGATTCAGAGTAACTCACTTGTTCACCTTCACCGATGGGTGACTGTCCCTCGATGTCATCTTTTTGTTCTATTCCTTATTCATTAACTGACAATTCCTTCTCCAGTGCCTTTACCATTTTAGTCTTCTTTCTGTCGATCTTCATCAGTACTAGGCCTATTTTTATTTTAGCCTTATCTTCTTCATACATGCCAAATCTTGGTAATGATTTGTCCGTTGCCTCATTCACCAATGCTTCAATAGAATTTGTGGCCTAATCAATGTTGTTTTCATAATCAAGAGGTGGTAACCATGTTGTCCTCGGTACAACTAGTTTTATCAATGTAGTATCGACATCCACTCTGAAACATATATAATCTTTATACTATTCCACTAGTTGTTCTAGTATCCTCATCCTCTTTTGCATTCTTTCCTTAAAGGTAGTAAAGTATGCATCCATGACTAAACTAAAATTGTCCCCTAGTGACTTAATAAATTCACTAATTATGTATTGTTACTGGTCGGGTAGTGTCCCAATTGACATTACCAACAGATGGGAACAAGTTCTGGAAATAGAAATGTACACATGAGGAGTGATCTAAACTTACATGAATTAGACCTTGCTAACCTAATTGTCCTCATGTTCTCCTCCAATTGCTTCAGTAGAAGCTTGAATAGGTCTAGTTTTAATCCCCTCTTCACAATCTTGAAGGCATTGTCAACTGTTGCACTTGCTATACTATTCAGTCTGCTGGCTTAGAATACCTTGTATCCTAGTACACATGCACCGAATTTCATTTCTAGATCAGTGATGGAGTTAAACTTTAAACCTCTGCCATCCCATATTGCACCTGTCATCTTCTCAATCTCAGGGTGAGAAGGATGTTTAAGGGCTTTGGCCTTGTCAGTTATTGGATAACTAGTTACTGCATGTATTACATCCTTGGTGATTGGTCTCGGTTCACCCAACCACATTTCCATGTCATGTACTCTGCTGAGTACTATCTGAATCCACTCACTTTTGAATTCCTTCATGAACATTAGGGTATTTTTCAGCCCTTTTACCTCTATGTGATTATGTTCATCCTTAATGTTTCCATCTGCACAAAGATTTTTGTAATCTTCTTCAACTTCAAGATCCCCAATTTCTACAACTTTGCAATGGATATAGGCTCGGACATCCTCAACTAGAAAAACCCTAGGAGTTTTTCTTGAGAACGCTCTAGCGTCATCGGGTTGTGAAGAAACATCAGGACAAAATTTGTATTTGGGCTCTTCACAAGTCGTATTCTTGATCAGATTGACCTTCTTGTCCTTCACATTCTTAATTTTTGAAACTCGTGAAGTGGTTTTCATGTTTCTTGAAATTAGGGCTTTCTCCGTAAATGATATGTTTTCTCGGTGAGTCTTTGATACTCACTTGATCTTAGCTGTTGCTTCTGGGAATCTATCAGAGTTGTTGTGAATGTGCTTGTGAATCTCTCTGTAATCTGGTCACTCTTCTTTACTTTATTCTTCACTCTGTTCATCGCTTTTATTTTTTCTCTTAAATGCTTGGTGAATGAATGATCTTTCTGTCACCCTTTTATAGATGATGCCCTAAGTGGTGTAATAAATGGTTTACTTTCTTCTTGGTGGTCAAAGATGGAGTTGCTTGGGTATCATGCAAAATTTTTGGCTTGGGGAGTATACACTGCTCGGGGTAAGTGACAACTTGGTTGCACTATTCACATGTTCACTGATGGTGCTCGGTATGTAGCAAAGAATTCATTGTTTTTTTACATGATTACTAATGATGCTCAGTTTAAATTGACAACTTGGCTTTCATATGTACACTGATGATTCTTGGTGTGTATTGATTGATGAGATTGGATTCACAAATTCATAACAAGTAATACCATAGTGCATCTCCATTCATGCTAATTTGGTATATTATAAATTTATATTGGAACTGATGTAAAATATAACTTTGTATAGTGTAGATCCATACTTACTTGTTCTTCTTAGGTGGGGGTGGTGATATCACTAGATCCATTGGATGAGGTGTCACCAATTGTGGTGCTTGGTCCAACATCATCTTTGCTTTTATCTTTCCTCCACATTTGAATTCTCATTCTCCTGATATCTTCAATAGTGTTCCCATTAGCAAAATCACTTGACTCTGTCACTCGGTCTTTGCAGTCCTTTCTTAGATGTCTGATGTTATGACAGTGTAAGCATGTTATTCCAGAGTTAGTCCAGCTTCTAGACTTTCTTGTCCATTTCCTCATGCAGTTTTCAGCTATGTGTCCATATCTACCATATGATGAGTAATTTTCCCATGTGTTGTAATCTTAAACATATGAGTTACCGACTCTTCTTGGTTGATAAGCATTTTCTTGTTCTTTTGGTTTCCATGCTTGCTTTTTCTTTTTCCTTCATTCAAGAGATGTGTGCTCATACATTTTGCAAGTAGAACAATATTTTTCCATGTAGGATTCCTTATTTGTTTGTTTCACCTTAGATCTTCATTCATGGGTATGTGCAAGATCATGGGGGGCCAAAAAGTGGCGATGTGAAAAACATCCACTTTTCACTCGTCCAAAAGCGCATGAAAATGTTTGTTGAATTTTTAGTAGGCCTTGGTGTCAGTACACTTGGGAAAACCTGACACCAAAGCACAAGCCTAATCGGGTACTTGATATTTTTGGGTACCCAAAAAAAATTGGGTACTTGATTTTTTCGGGTACCTGATAATTTTGGGTACCCAATTTTTATTTTTTTTAATATTTTTTATTTTTTTATTTTTTTTATAATTTTTTTTTTCAAATGAACTTTCGTAGGA
>MU224461.1:271354-282455 GCA_018584345.1 Thuja plicata | reverse complement strand
TATATATATACAAGTTTTATCCATGCTTTATATATATTGTTCATGTAGACACCACCATGACTCTTGGCATGGCTACATGATTGAGACAAATGCAAACATTGACAATGTCCTTTGAGGTCATGATTAAATCTTTTTATATCAACCTTTCCATCCTTCAATGGATAATGGTTTCAAATATTTTTACATCAACTAATTGTTATCCAAAATCAATTGAAATATTTTTATGCAAACATTCATCTAAAATTACAAGATTTCAACATACATCACATACAACATAAAAACATGCATTGAAAAGAAAAAAATGCTCATTAGGTGGGTTATAAAAAAAACCTAATATAAATTCCTTTACAGTTTGAGTTGGTATATTTATACCACACTCATGCAACATTTCATTAGTATGCATTGTAGAATGTATAGATCTGGTGCAGGAGCACCTTAAGGTGTTATGGAGATCTTCAAAATTTTTGGCTTGTAGGTGGTTCTAGCCAACCACCAAGGTAATAAGGACTAAGGATAATATCCCATGTTAGTGTGGTGTGAGTGTGAAAGTAGGAGTAGTTAGAGTCATGTCTTTGTTTTGATCAAATAGGCCATAGGGCTTAGGTCCTAGAGAAGTCAACATGGGTCCAAGTTTGTTCAAAAATCCAAAATTGAGTGGAATTCATACATTTGATGTTTTTAAGTGTTTTTATGTCCTTTTGGAATGATTTGAGTTGAGTTGGGCATGTGAGAATAAGAGATTTGCAAAATTGCAAAACGTTGTAAAAGCTGCTCATGACAACATTTCATAAAAGCTAGAAAAGAGATTTAATGATGTTCTAATCCCTACCTAGGGGTCCAAACATGTGGGAATACAGTATATAATCCTAGAAAAACCGTAATGTAGGGGTTGGAAGTGTTAGAGTACAGACTGTGTTTTGAGAAGCAAAGATTTAAACTGTGTTTCATGACAGAACCTTCATCTATTCATTTAATGAATTGAAAGGATTGATTTAATACATTGAGAATTTAATTATTGTTATTTAATTACTTTGTGTGGCATTGGTTTGGTTTATTAGTTCCTTTTTGTATCATTTTGTAAATTCCTTAAGTTTCACTGGTTCGCTACCTGGTTCAGAGTGAGTCTTGTAAAAATGAACCCCACTTGAGTTCTCATCGTTGAACTTCCATGGCCACCTGCCATCAAGTAGGGGACCTTCTAAATAATGTAAATATGGTCTATGGAGTCATTGTGTGAAGGGGAGCTAATTTTTCCATCAAGCCCTAGGTGACTGTAGAGGCATTCTAGTTAGGAGCTTGTACATAACAGTAGCATGAAAAGTTGCTAGATGGATTGGTTTGTGCCAATAAATGGTTGGAACATGTAGGGGTATGAGTCCTTGATAAGTGAATACAAGGAGAAGAGAGGAGGAGTTTATTTAATCACCTAATGAATGCAAAGAACCCAGACTGGTTCACATGCCCTAAAATCCTAGGAAAATAGGGATTTGCTAGAAGAACTATGTAGGAACAGTTTGAAGACCTAAAAGCTAGAAAATACTTGAGCCTAGGGTGGTCTTAGAAAGAATCCATAGCTAGTTCTATGGGTTGTTAAGGGAAGTTATGAGTAAATTCAAGAATTGAGTTTCTTGGAGGCCTAATTGGGATAAAAAGGCTACAAGGCCTAAATCTTGAAAAGTAAGAACTCGAATAGAAATCTTTGAAAGAATCCACCCATGTGGATCATAATTGGTTGAAAGTGACCTAGGAATAGTAGGGATTCCCATTCCTATTTCCAAGAGAAGATTGGGAGAAAATTGGCTCAATGGAGCCTATGGGTGCATAGTTGGATTGAGAAGGATAGGAGAGTGAATTGAAGTTGGTGGAGAGTTCTAAAGGAAGTAGAGGATCATAGAATTGTCCTCTGGATAGGGTAGAGAAAGATACCCTAGGAAGACCAAAGAAAGGGCTTTAGTTAGAGAAAGATTTCTCTTGTGGTTAGAGCTCCACATCAAAGTGGTATTAGATCCATTAAGAGGCTTGGGAAGTGGATAGTGAATGACAAAAGGAAGTGAATCCATTGGAGAAAGCACCATGGTAACCAATGCAGAATTGGAAAGGGACTTGTCACAAAAACAAGTCAAGAATAGACTTCTAGAAGAAGCTATGGAGGAGATGAAGAAGAAGCTAGGAGAAATTGCAAAAGCTACAAATAAGGTGAAATAATATATAGGAGAAGATAAAGAAAAGGCAAAAATTCAAGTTGAAGAGGAGGCAAAATGAGAACCAGACCCTCCATTACCTGAGGAACCTTTCCTCAAAGCCCTCAAGGCATTAAGTGGCAAAAGAATTAGAAGGAATTCAAGTATTATTTGGTAGAATGGATGCAAAGTTAGTGATTGAATGGATTGAGGGTATGGAAAACCATTTTGAATGTGATGGTATCACAAAGGCACAAAAGGTGAAGATAGCCAAATCAAGGCTAAGAGGACAAGCATTAAATTGGTGGAAGTTCTTGTAGGAGGAAAGATAAAGGGAAGGGAAGAAGCCAATATAAAATTGGAAAGCTATGGTGGCTAAGGTGAAGGAAAAATATTTACCATAGGATTATGATATGTAATTACACAAAAGGAGACAAAATATCAAACAAAAAGATTTAGATGTGGCATCCTACACTAAAGAATTCCAAAAGTTATGCCTTAGGTCTAGAGTGAAAGAGGTAGAAAGAATTAAAGTATCTAGGTATCTCAATGGCCTTAGGTGGAACATAAAAGAAGAGTTGAGCCTCTTTACCTTAACTTCTATCCATGGGTGTTTCCAAATGGCCCTTAAGTTGGAAGAAAAACTCAGAAAGAAACAAGATTCAAACTCTAGGGGTAGAGGAAGAGGTAGAGATTCTAGAGGAGGACATAGAGGTGGATCTAGTGGAAGGATAAATGACACCACAAACCAGGGAGACTCTAAGTTTTTTGAACAAAACCATGAGGAAAACAATAGAGGAGGATATGGCAGAGGAAGAGGTTTTCACAGTGGTGGAAGAGGAAGATCAGTTGGGTTCGGAGAAAGAGTATAAGACCATGTGATGTCCCAGTGGTATTGGATCCTAAAAAGGGAGGTAAGTGGAGAATGTGTACTGATTGTAGGGAAATAAATAGGATAACTATTAGATATATATTTCTTATTTAGTGGGCGTTAAGTACTTCTCAAAGATTGATTTAAAAAGTGGATACTATCATATTGGAATGAAAGAGGGTGATGAATGGAAGTCAACTTTTAAAACCACAGAGGGGCTATATGAATGGTTAGTAATGCCCTTTGGCTTACAAATGCACTTAGTACTTTTATGAGGGTTATGAATGAAGTCCTACAAGATTATATAGGGGTATTTGTGGTAGTATACCTAGATGATATCCTCATCTTTAGGAAAACAAAATAAGAGCACTTGAAGCACTTAGAACTTGTGTTCAAAAAGCTTCAAGAAGAGAAGCTCACCATAAATCTTGAAAAGAGTGATTTTATGAAACAAGAACTAGTCTACCTAGGATTTGTAGTATCCCAAGGTGACTTGAAGATGGATAAGAGTAAAGTTAAAGTCATTTTGAGGTGGCATACTCCTAAGATAGGGAGTGAAGTTGGAAGCTTCCATGGGTTAGCCAAATTCTATAGGAAGTTTGTTAGAGGATTTAGTGAAATCTGTGCACCAGTCCTTGACACCATCAAAGAGGACTTAAGAAAAAGTTTGTATGGACCAAGGAAGCCAAAGAAGGGTTTGAGAAATTGTAGAAAGAAGTGGAAACCCAACCAATAATGGTTTTTCCAAGTTTTGATAAGTTATTCATTGTGGAAAGTGATGCTAGCAACATAGTAGTGGGTGCAATCCTAAGTCAGGAAGGAAGACCAGTAGCCTTATTTAGTGAGAGGCTTAATGAAGCAAAATGTAGATACTCATCATATGATCTAGATCTATATGCATTGGTGCAAACTCTTAAGAAGTGGAGGCATTACTTGTTGCCAAAATAATTTGTGGTATACAGTGATAACCAGACCCTAAGCTACATAAATACACAGGAAAATATTAGTTTGAGGCATATAAAGTGGATGGAGTTTCTAAAATCATAGAATTTTACTATAAAACACAAGAATGGGGTAAATAACAAGGTTGCAGATGCCCTTAGTAGGAGATTTATTACCATGCAAGAGATACAGTTGCAAAGGACAGGGGTTGAAGGATTCAAGGATCTTTATGAAGGAGATGCAAATTTCTCAGAGATTTATAAGGTGTGTACTGATTTTAAAAATCACTTTCATAGTGAATATGTAGACTATACCTTACAGAATGGTTTATTGTTTGAAGGGAAACAACTATGTGTTCCAAGAGGTTCCATTAGTGAGAACCTCATCCAAGAGAAACACGATGGTAGGTTAAGTGGAAATTTTGGGTTAAACAAGACAATAGACCTACTAGAGAGATTCTACTAGTGGCCTAAAATGTAGAAAGATATAAGGAGGTATGTTGAGCAATGTGGAGTATGTCAAAAGGAAAAGGGGGCATCATCAAATGTAGGTGTTTACCAACCATTTCCCATCCCAAATAAACCATGGGAGTGCATATGTATGGATTTCATAGTATGACTACCTAGGACACCAACTGGTTTGGACAGTGTGTTTGTGGTAGTGGATAGATTCAGTAAGATGAGTCATTTTATCCCATGTAAAACAACACATGATACCAGTCACATTGCCCACCTTTTCTTCAAGGAGACATTAAGGATACATGATTTTCCAATGAGCATAGTTGCAGATGGAGATGTGAAATTTATGGGGCACATTTGGAAGACCCTTTAGAAGTGATTGGGTACTAATCTGGCTCATAGTTCTACATATCATCCTCAAACGGATGGCCAGACATAGGTAATCAATAGGGTTCTTGGAAACTTGTTAAGATGTTTGACTAAAGAGTATGGAAAAGGATGGGAACAAGTTATTCCACAGGGTGAATTTGCCTATAATGATAGCATAAACATGACTATTGGTAGGAGTCCATTTGAAATTGTGTATGAATTATATCCAAGAGGTGTTCTTAAGCTTAGAGACTTGAAAGGTTATGAAGGGATCAATGGCTGGCAGGTGATTTTTCTCAATCAATAAGAGAGGTTCATGAGAAAGTGAAGAAGATAATAATAGAGGCTAATCAAAAGTTGAAAGCTAAGAAGGATGAAAGGAGAAGAGACTTAAAGTTTTAGGTAGGAGACTTGGTGATGGTATTCATGAACAAGGCTAGGCTACAAAAGGGTATACCAAGAAAACTATAGATGCAGAGGATTGGACCATTTAAGGTGTTAACTAAGTATGGCTCCAATGTCTATAAGATAGATTTACCCAAAGATATGTCAATTTCTCCCATTTTCAATGTGAAGGATTGATTGAGTACAAGGGGCCAAGAATATATGAGGGAGTGCATAGTATAGAGGTGACTAAGGATGTGGAAGAACTCAGAGTACCTGTCCAACCTAAGCCACAAGTGGAGAAGATTATAGATTCAAGAGTGATGAAGAAAACAAGGAAAAAAATCTACATGGAACACTTAGTGAAATCAGAACACCAACCTGAGCCAAAGGATACTTGGATAGAAGAAGGAGACTTTGAGAAGAATGGAATAATAATGGAGTTCATCACACCTAAGGTACCTTGATTTTCTTGTTGCAGGGGGAGAATGGTGCAAGAGCACCTTAAGTTGTTATGAAGATCTTCAAACATTTTTGGCTTGTAGGTGGTTCTAGCCAACCAAAAAGGTAATAAGGACTAAGGATAAGGTCCCATGTTAGTGGGGGTGTGAGTGTGAAAGTAGTATTAGTTAGAGTCATGTCTTTGTTTTGATCAAATAGGCTATACAGCTTAGGACCTAGAAAAGTCAACATGGGTCAAAGTTTGTCCAAAACTCCAAAATGGAGTGGAATTCATAAATTTGATGTTTTTAAGTGTTTTTATGTCCTTTTGGAATGATTTGAGTCAAGTTGTGCATCTCAGGATAAGAGGTTTTCAAAATTGCAAAAAGTTGTAAAAGTTGCTGATGACAACTTTGTAACTTTGCAAAGTTGTCATGACAACATTTCATAAAAAATAGGAAAGAGATTTAATGTTTTTCTAATCCCAACCTAGAGGTCCAACCATTTTGGAATAGCGTATATAAGCCTAGAAAAAACCTAATCTATGGGTTGGAAGTGTTAGAGTAAGAACTGTGTTTTGAGAAGCAAAGATTTGAACTATGTTTTGTGGCAGAGCTTTCATCCAGTTATTTAATGAATTGAAAGGATTGATATAATGCATGGAGACTTTAATTATTGTTATGTAATTACTCTATGTGGAATTGGTTTGGTTTTTTAGTACTTTTATTTATCATTTTGTAAATTCCTTAAGTTTCACTGGTTCGCTGCCTATTTCAGAGCCAGTTTTGTAAAAATGAACCCCACTTGAGTTCTTGTGGTTTAAATTCCATGGCCACCTAGAATCAAGTAGGGGACCCTGTTAATAATGTAAATACTTTTTGTGTAGTCATTTTGTGTAGGGGACCTAATTTTTCCATCAAGACCTAGGTGAGTGCAGATGCAATCTAGTTAGGAGCTTGTACAGAACAATAGCATGAAAAGTTTCTAGATGGATTGGTTTGTGCCAATCAATAGTGTTTGCATGTAGGTGAATGTGTCCTTTATAAGTGACTAAAATGATAAGAGAGGATTTTATTTGATCACCTTATGAATGTAAACAACCCATATTGATTCACATGTCCTAAAACCCCAAGAAAATAGGGCTTTGCTAGAAGTCCTATGTACAAATAGTTTGAAGACCTAAAACATAGAAAATCCTTAAGCCTAGGGTGGTCTTAGAAATAATCCATAGCTAGTTCAGTGGGTTGTTAAGGGAATTTTTTAGGAAATTCAAGAATTGACTTTCTTGGAGGCCTAATTGGGATAAAAGGCTACAAGGCCTAAAATCTTGAAAAGTAAAAACTCGACTAGAAATATTTGAAAGAATCCATTGAAGTGGATAAAAATTGGTTGAAAGTGACCTAGGAATAGTGAGGATTCCCATTTGTATTTGCAAGATCATATTGGGAGAAAATTGGCTCAATGGAGCCTATGGGTGCATAGTTGGATTGAGAAGGATTGGAGAGTGAATTGAAGTTGCTCGAGAGTTCTAAGGGAAGTAGATAATCAAAGAATTGTCACCTGGATAGGGTAGAGAAAGATACCCTAGGAAGACCAAAGAAAGGGTCTTAGTTAGAGAAAGAGTGCTCTTTTGGTTAGAGCTCCCCATCAAGATTGAAATACATCATAATGATAAAAGAATAGAACATAAGTTTTGCAACAACACATGACTCTTTCCTTGGTAATCGTTAAATACTATAGTTTAATTTTTTTAAATATCTTTTACTAATACTAAAACTTAACACCTTAAAATCCAACATTTTTTTATAAAATTTAGTTTGAGTCATATCCAAAAGGTGTTTTGGATGTGGATCAAATTTTTTTGAGGCAACTCTTAATTTAAGAACATCTCTGGAAGTAGTTGATACTCTTGTATTATCATGCCAAAAGTTTTCAAACAAAGTTTTGACTTCACCAGTAAGTTTCATGTCAGACCTTGGGATTCTGCCACTAAAGCTCCACAATTGGTTTGCCAGATCACTTTCAAATATAACTCTTCTCTTGACAACTCTTAGTAAAATTTTATGATGAATATTAAGATATCTACTTTTGTTTGTCATTATTATTTTATTATAAGTAGTTTTTTTTACTAAAGCTATTGTTATTGCTCATCATACCACATTCCTATCTTTAGAATGACTTTTATTACCAATTATGTCAAAGGCACTAGCAATAGTTGATACATCTTATTTTAGAAACTCATCCTTCTTCTTGGATTTAACATAAATGCCTAACCTCTTCATCATGTTTCACATTTTAGTCATTTTAATTAGTTGTAAGATTAGTTGACATTGAAACCCAAATTTATTATTATAAAAAAAATTGTCTAAACAATCTATTTGTATGTGTCCTAATCTATCTCCATGAAATAAAATCACGTAGATTGTTTAGCACATAAATTTTAATTTGAAATTGTTCATTCATTTCATTATCATTCAAAGGGTTTTATTTCTCAATTGGTATTTCTATGTCTACATCCACATTGTTAATTTCAATTTTCGTTTGATTTTCAATTTCAATTGGGGTTTGAATTTACCATTTCAATTGGGGTTTGAATTTCAGTTCCTTTTTCATTATGATTACCATTACTAATTTGTGGTGTTGGATGTGCAATAAAATCTTTTACTCTATTTTCAGGAAGAAAATCTAAATAATTTAAAGAGAAATCTACTTCTACAAAAAAGATCAGGCTCTTTATTAGAATAAGTTTCATTTGGCTATGAAGACATACATGTATCTAATACTGGATTAGAGGATGCACTCTTCTTTTCTCCTATTGTATTTTATTCTTCAACCTCTACATTTATCATGGTGTCCTAAATGTTCTCTTCTAAAACGATTGTTGAACTTGATGCTCCAACATTATTCAGTTCTCAAATTCTTGCTCTTCTTTCTCATTGTCATTTCTCCTTCTCTATATTTTCTGCAACCTCATCAGTTGTTAGAACCATCCTTTGCTTCTCTCTGTATTTCTTTGATCCCATGTTTGCACAAACATTTGAATTCAAAGAACTCTCTTCATGTCGAATCCAAAAAAGGCAAGAAAATAGAATGTTGATTCAAATTATTATTTCTGTAGCATGGATATGTTATAAAAATGATTGAATAATCAACAATCATTGAGAGTAGGCCCACGGTCTAATTTTTTGTCTGTAACGAGTCCTTAAGAAATGGGCACCCATTATTTAAATGAAATAGGTGCCCATTTATAAAATGGGTGCCCATTTTTTTTGCAACAATCCAAATAGAAATGGGAACCTATTTATTAAAACTAAGAGTGGGAATTGTATCGTTACTGTAGTTTTTGGTTTGATACAAGCTTGGTCTTGTAGAAATATGGCTAAGGCAGTGAAATATAAAACTTTTTCCTTGTTATAATTTTTCAAAGGCCTTCCCAAAAGAATTTTTCAATGAAACAAAAAACCATTATAGTTCTTATTGTATAGATTATAAAAACATAAATTTCATAGTGATATTACTAATTTTAGTATTTTTACAATATTTATTAAGCCAAAGTGGTACCCAAACTTGAAATAGTAAGGTTAACTAAAATTTTAATAACCTCTTTGATTTTACATTTTTTGAAAAATCAATTATATGACATCAATCTACATGTAATTTTCTTCAAGATAAATAAAAAATTCAAAAAAGTGAATTTTCATCAAATTATGGTGGTTGTACAATAGAGGTTTTGAAAATGTACTTTATAGTTAATTAAAAATTAATCAAAAGAATTATTCAATAAAAAAGAAAATAATTCTCATCAATCTTTGGTGTTTTAGGTACCTTTCCTCTGAAGGATTCTCAAAATTCATTTATTTAGTTCAAAACAGGGTGGTATACATGTGTGTGGTATGGTCCTAAAATATGCATTTTGAAAAAGTGGTTTTTAAACATTCCTACTAAAATGAAATTTCTACCATGTGGGTATTGAAATAAATTACATATTTTAAAAGTAGTTTCTCAGCACTATATTTTCCATTACTAAAGTTTTTTATATTCAATCTTTAAATGCCTCAAATTTCAATATCAATTGACAAAAAAATTGTAAAATAGGGAACACACTTGCAGTTTTTTTCCCAAAAGTGGGACTCAACTTCTTTTAGCCACCCTCATCACTATGAAATGATACATGTCATTTGTTCATAAAACATACACCTAAAATTTTTACCATTTTATTTTGCAATCTCACGCATCCCTAAATGCAAAATGCAACATGCAAATAATTTTTTTTATTCCTTCCAAGAATCTCATGAAGATATAGTATCATAATCCTTTTCTCAAATGATCTATCTCATCATTTTATTTTATTTTTCTCTTCAAGCATCACACATACAAAAAGCATCACTTGCACTATATAATTTTTTTTTCCTTATCAAAAGCCAATTTTTAATTTTTGGCAGGTACTCATATCCTTAGTGAAAAAGTCAATCATCAATTAACTACACAAATAAATCATAGAGATTTACTTTCTTCCTTGCTTCACACATCCATAAAAAATAGAAATTTAACTTTAACTGCATCACTCACACAATACATTTCATAATTTCAATTTTGTGTAAACACAATTACACCAATATGAGGTAGACCACTTTTCAAGCACTTCAAAAATATTTCCATCTTTTATAGTTTAGAGAGATAGCAAGAACAACCAACAAAACTCTCACACACATAAGAGGTAATTCCCTGAAAGTGATTATTTTTGCTTCTATAACTAAAAGAAAGGGACATCCTTTCCTTTCCTCTCAGGAGTAACCATAACTGGGAGATTCAACAATAACCTCATGGAACTAGCACTTACGCATGTAGACTAAGAATTAATTGATTTACACTTTGTGTGACCAGGGTTCACAAGTAAGAATAGATAACTCAAGGCTCTAGAGTAGAACCTAGTGCTCTGATACCACATGTAAGGATAGATTTTTCGATGAGGAAGCCACATCAATAATATATAAAAGACAATGAATTCGGTCGATAAATCAAAAGTTGACTCCACATATTGACAAGACAAAAATAATTTCTATGTTAATGATATAAAAAGGGAACATGGTCCGACCAATGTGTCAAACAAAAATAAGTGAACACATGATTCCATAAGAGGGAAGAGTTCTGACCAAATTTTGAATGCACTATCAATATATCCTATGAAATATTACATTAAAATCTGTTAAAATAATAACAAAATAAAGAGAAATAGGAAGTTGTTTAATTCAATGAGCAGGAGAACGAAGATTTACCATGAATAATTTGAATACTAGGAGCATGCACCAAAGATCCAAAACAACAAGGAGACAAGATTTTTGAAGGGGGAAAAGCATGAAAAAACCCCCATGATATAGAGAATGGGCAAAAATGCCTAAGAATGAGAGAGAGAGAGAGAGAGAGAGAGAGAGAGAGAGAGAGAGAGAGAGAGAGAG
>MU224461.1:241959-255926 GCA_018584345.1 Thuja plicata | reverse complement strand
TTTAATGTTATGATCGTTCCTATTATCTTGTGAGGAACTAGATTTGGGGTTTCCTTTATATGTACCCTTTTTAGATCAATGTGTGATCTGTGAGCTTTGGGTAGGTTACCTAGTTGTGTACTAGGGGTTGCTTGCAATAAGCATTGGGGCCCACAAGTGGCTACTAGGATCACTTATAAATATTACATACCCTACAACATGTGCAGAGAATGTGATTTTTGATGAAGACCTTATGGTTTTAGTCAGGAATTTGTAATTATTTATAGAAAATATATTTGCTATCCATTTATGAATTGTAATATTTTGTTATGGTTATCTAGTGTTGAGTTTTGTCTTATGTAATTCTACATCATCGAACCCTTGAGTTTTTTAATCTATGCTTGTATTCATTTATATGAGTGTTTCGTTATTGCATCTCCATTATTGTACGATATTCTTGTGTAAACTTAAATTTTTTTTTGTAAACTTATAAGCATGTTTTAGGTTAATCTCTCGTAGGTTCTATTGTGGGCCGTTACAAACAAGGTAGACTCTATCATAGTGGTAATTTTTTCTACACACTTATCTTGAAGACAACCTATGTACAATCATTTTAGAAGACTAATAAAATTAATTACTGTTACCCCTCTATTTTTTTCTCATGCTTAATGCCCCTAAATCAGGAAAAATTATCTATTACTAGTATTTTAATATTTAAAAGCTTGGTTATATCTACTGAGGACCCTCATGGACCTATTTTACCTACAAAAACAATTATATCATATTTTGTGTGTGTCCTATGTTAAAACTATTTCTAGGTTATTCTCTACATGGCTCATTTATCCTACAATTAATATTTCATGGGAAAAGAAGATATCAACAAAAAGTTATGCAAATTTTGTCATTTTGAACTTACCATTTGAACTCCAAAGTTCAAATTTTAAAAGTTCAAAGTTCAAATTTGATGGTTCAATTTGAACTCTGATGTTCAAATTTAAAAGTTCAAATTCAATGTTAAAAAATATAGATTTATGCTTAAAGTTGCAAGAAGCCCATTGGTTTTGTTTCAAAGAGTTTAAAATTTCAATTACAGGTTCAAATCAGGCACATAAGAAAAAGGAAAGAATGATGAATGAAGGGAAGAAATTTTTTGTCATTTGGAACTGTTCATTTGAACTCCAAAGTTCAAATTTCAAAAGTTCAAAATTTTGAAATGCAATCACAGATTGGCATCATTGGTTTTGTGGACCCACTTTCCAGTTCAAAAATAGGTGATGAAATTTGATTTCTTGGTTCCACCAAGAACAATTGTGGAGATAAAACAATATTAAATTATTGGAAACCTCATTGGAAGCTAAAAAATTGAGCATCTTAATGCATAAGCAGTTTGTGACCATAAATTTGCAGAGTTTATTTTTCTACAGAAAAGTAGTCTCAGTGCGGGGGGCATGGCGTTTTATTGCACAGTTGGATTTGGCTAAAAATTTTATGTGTTGGGAAATCTAGTATTATAAATTCTCACCAGAGCGATTTGAAAAATATGCTTAGGTTAAAAAGTTATAGTTGATTGAGTACGGGTCTATCAAAAAGCTGCGAGTTGTAATAGAAAATATCATACATTATATTTTTTATTATCTCTACTCATTAATTTTTTATTATAAATTTGTATTTGTTTAAAAAAACATTATAATAAAGAGAAGTCATAAAAAGGAGAAATCTACAGGAGTAAAAAGAAGAAAAATAATTTCCAAGAATCAGTTATGCTTAAAAAATTGAAAGGTTACGAGAAGGAGGAATGTCCAGATTTCTCTATAAAAGAGAAGGGTTTTCAAAGAAAAGGGTTTATTCTTTTTCCAAAAGTTAGTTGGCCATTGGGGGGAAAAGAATATGATTTTTTGAGTTCTGCAATGGTAACAGGGAGAGGAGGGAACTATATTTTTTTTTTGTTTTTGATGTTGCAAACTTGTTTATGGTGGAGGGATGAAATGATCTGTTGATCATTTTTTTATGTATTTTAAAACAAAGATGAATACACATATCAAATCTGTTGTTTTGAATATATTTCTCTACTTGAGATCAGTCGGTTAGGTTGCTTCATTCCATTTCTAGATATTGTCCTGTTCTATTCTATTAAGTGTATGCGTGTATTATAAATCTATAGGTTTTGTGTATTCACATATGCAAAATGAAATGATAAATCTTCTCTTTTTTTTCTCTGTTATGGGAAGATTAAATAGGTGGTTTGTAGGCTATTTGTTTATTCTTCTCTTAGTATTTTAATTTGAAACTACATTCAAGCCATGTTGATGGGTGAATGTTAGTCTACCTTAGTGTCTTCTGGTTAAAGACATAGTCAAAAATTAATTCATCAAGTATATCTTAAAAGAGGGAGTTGTACCTCTCAATTTAGAGGAATATTATCAATTTAATGATAATCTATCTAGCTATTAGTTCTCTTTGTCCTTCATTCTGGGCATTTGGAGTTAATTTTTATTTTTATTTTGAAGGAAAAATTTGTTCACTAAAAATTACAAGGTACATTGATGAGCATAAATGCATTACGAACTTTCAAGAAATGAGACTGGAAGAAGTATCATCTGATTCCTTGCCTCCACCATCACTTCCAATGCCAAGACTAATGTGCTAAATGATGCAGGGAGAGTATACAAAAAATTCCAAAACTTTAAGGTACTAATTAAAAAGCATGTTAGACAAACACATACTCTTGTTCATAGCCTCAAACAATGGTCTTGAATAGGGAGAAAAAAATGCCACTGCCCAAAAGTTTCAGACCCAATATTTCATTTAATAGAAATAATAATTGCACGTGGGTTCAAGATTAATTTACTTCCTAACCCCAATGTTTGGAAAATTTCTAAAGAATAATATGACATAGGGATTGCCTAGTTTTGTAGCACATCTCCAAATTGGGAAAATGATTCCAAAGGAAAGGAAGGCTTGATGCCTTTAGGACCTGTGACTATATGTAGGAAGGAAATGAAAATAAGGTGAAGGGACATGCAAATAATTAAAATAAAAGACATGAGTTTATTCCAAAATTGTGTTGGCAAGTGATCTATTTTGCATGCTGAGATTGCTGATATACCCACTAGTTATGGTATACTATTAAGTAGGAGTTTTTTTAGAGACCTTGGAGGGGAAATAATGCTAGATTGGTCTCAAGCTCTGATCCGAGTGGGAGGAAAAAAGATAAAACTAGTTCCTGAAGAAAAATAAAAATTCACAGTGCTGAAGTCTGATGATCCCAAAGCTCAGATTCTATATCAAGAATTAGAATTTGGCAGTTATATGCTGTTTACAGATGGTCATGATGAGGAAACTGAACTAGGAGAAGAATAATCTTAGTCTTTGGGCAAAGAGACACCCTCAGATATCTGGACCCTCAAATTTGACGGTAGTTGTGCATCATCAGGATCTGGTGCAGGCGTAGTCCTGATATCCCCAGATGGCATATGTGATCCCATGGCGTACAAATTGGAGTTTGGAAACACCAAAAATAGAGAAGAGTATGAATCCTTTCTATTAGGAATCATTTCTACAAAAGAAAAGGTTATGAAGATTTTGAGAGCTTGGGGTGATGCTGAGATAATTGTATGCCAAGTTAAAAATCAATACTCCGTAAAGAATCATAGATTGAAGAACTACAGAAACAGAGTATGGGATGAGATAGAAGCATTGGATGTGTTCTTTATCAAATCTATATTAAGAGAATTAAATTCCAAGGTAGATCCTTTAGCAGTATTAGCCTCATTACTCCTCCCTCACCCGAAGTTCAAAGATAAGAAATACCAAGTAGAGGTCATGTATCAACCATATGTACCTGACAACATGGAAGATTGGAAAGTGTTCAAGGATGAAAAGAACCTCCTTCTCTTCTTGGGGAGCGGTGGTGATTTCAATAAAGAGGCCCCTAATAGTCATAAAGAAAACTATCATGGCAAGCAGAAGAAAGATAAGTCAGATATCATCCAGCTACAAGGTAATATCATCCCTCCTCACTTAGTTACACTTAAAAACTCTTCAACATACATGATACTTTTGTTAAGAAGAAGAGAATTGAAAGAGGTCCTACCTCTAGTGAGTATGAGGTAATTAACACTGGCAGTGAAAAAGATCCCAAGATGATCAATATTGGAAGATGTTGTACAAAGGAAGAAAGAGAAGAAGCCAAGAAGCTTTTCCTAGAATACCAAGACATCTTTTCCTGGAGCTATGAAGATTTAAAGAGCTTTATGAATGGGAAGTTTAAGCATCAAATCTCCCTAAAACCTAATGCCACTCCATTCAGGCAAAAAAAAAGGACTTACAATCCCAAATTTGTTGATGCAATATTTAGGGAAGTAGACAAAAATGCTTAAAGAAAGGATCATATAACCTATCCACCATTCTACCTGGGTAGAAAATATAGTACCAGTAAGGAAGAAGAATGGGGAAATAAGGATCTATGTGGATTTTAGAAATCATAATTAGTCCTGTTTGAAGGATAACTATGCTCTTCCCAACATGGACCATCTATTGTAGACTATAGCTGGAGTGGAGATGATGTCTTTGTTAGACGTCTTCTCAGGGTATAATCAAATAGAAGTGGAGAAAGTATACCGACACAAAATGGCCTTTACTACCCCATGGGGAAATTTCGCGTATCACAGGATGCCATTTAGGTTAATCAATGCCAGAGCTACCTTTCAGAGAGGTATAAATCTTTCTTTCAGTGACATGAAAAACAAAATCATTGGTATGTACCGAGATGATCTCACTATCTTTTTCAGAAAAAGAGAAGACCATATAAATGATTTAAGCAGAGTATTACAAAGGTGTAGAGAAGATAGAATTTCATTAAATCCCAAGAATTCAATCTTTTGCGTGACTAAAGGGAAGTTATTAGGTCACATTGTTTCCCAAGAAGGCATAAGAATTGACCCAGAAAGGGTAAGAGAAATCCAGCAACTGAGCTTACCTGTGAACAAAACTGGAGTGAAAGCATTTTTTGGTCAGGTAAACTTTCTCTGAAGATTCGATCTAGATTTTTCAGAGATTACCAAAAGTATAGTGGACATGATGAAGGGAAATGCGAGTTTCAAGTGGAATGACCCTGGTAAACAATATTTCAAAAGCATAAAGAATGCCATAGCCAATGCTCTTGTGTTATGTCACCCAAGATTATAAGAGTTATTTCATAATCTATTGTTATTCTTCTAAACATACTCTATCAACCATCCTCATGTAGGAGAATGAGGAGGGTATTCAAGATCCCATTGCTTTTATGAGAACACCTCTGAAAAATCATGAGCTGAGATACTCTCAGACTGAAAAGAATTCTTTTACAGTTGTAAAGGCTTTAAATAATTTCAGATTATGCATTTTACACTCTCACTCTCTGGTATATATGCCTGATATTGTGGTAAAAATCATATTGACTCAACAGGATGTAAGATGTAACAATAGAGGAGCATGGGTGGCTAAAACCCAAGAATATGACATAGAGATCAATTCCACCAAGTTGGTGAGAGGGAATGCTCTATGTGAGGTGATTGCGGAAAACCAAGCGGACGAAGATCCAGAAGCTACACATTTGGTTTTGGCAGTAAGTATGCAAGACCCTTGGTTTGAAAACATTGTGTATTTACTGACGTATGGTGAATGCCCTGAAGGGTTAACTTCAAAGCAAAGGAGAGATCTGAAACTGAAAGCTTCTAAATATGTAATTTGGGAGGACAGACTATATAAGAGATCTATAGATGGAACTTTCCTCCGGTGTGTTGACAGACAATAGCAAGAGAAGCTATTAAAGGTGTTTCATGATGAAGCTTGTGGGGGCCATTTCTCCTCATCAGTCACCACATTCAAGATTTTGAGACAGTGTTATTAGTGGCCGGGAATGTTTAGAGATGCTTACCATTGGGTAGTGAGATGTGAAAAATGCAAAATGTTTACAGAAAAGCCTTAGTTGGCAGAACTACCCTTGAGACCAGTAATAATTGAGGGTCCTTTTAAGTAGTGGGGTCTCAATTTTATTGGTCCTATAAATCCTACATCTAGTGTAGGTCATACCTACATAATCGCTGCAATAGACTACTTCACGAAATGAGTGGAGGCAAAAACAACCAAGAGAACTACTTCAAAGGTAGTATGAGAGTTTATCAAAGAAAACATTCTGGTAAGATTTGGTGTGCCTATTAAGTTAGTTATGGATAATGCCACATAATTTTATTCTCAATAAATTATTGAATTTTTCTTTGAGTATGGCATCATGATCTATCATTCATCTGATTATTTCCCTCAAGGGAATGGTCAAGCTGAGTCTAACAATAAAAATTTGGTAAATATCATGAAAAATCTTGTGGTAGATAACTAGAGAACCTAGCAAAAGAAAATATATGAAGCTCTCTAGGAAGATAGAGTGACTCCCAAAAGAGCCATTGGTGTATCTCCTTTTGAACTTGTTTATGGGGTAGAAGCTAGTCTTCCATTACCATTGGAGTTAGCAACTTGCAGACTGAGAACATCAGTAGAGGATGGCATATATGAAGATGGTTTAGAAAAGAGGATTATGTACCTGAAAAAACTAGAAGAAGAAAGGGAAAAAATGGTTGATCACATCACATGGCACCAAATTCATGTGAAGAAATTGTTTGATAAAAAGAGAAGACCCCAAAAATTTATGGAGGGAGAAATGGTGTTGTTATGGGACAAGCGCAGGGCACCCAAAGGCATGCATGAAAAATTTGAAACATTTTGGAAAGGACCTTTCAAGATCCATCAAGAGTTTGAGAAGAATTCTTTTAAACTAACATATCCAGATGGTGAGATACTACCCCTAACGTATAATGGTTAGGATTTAAAGCTCTATCAGATCTGAATTTAAAGCAGGTAACCCATGTATTGTACAAAAGTTACGTTTAGTTCCTTTTTTTGTTTTCCTACTTACATTTCCTTTATGCTTTCCTTTCCATGTCTTGCTTTAGTTTTGTTGTGAGCTGCCTTTAATTGAGCTTTGCAAAACCAGAGATTTGAGTTCCTTGCTTGGACATGTGAATGTCCAAGTCCCTAGAAAGAGCCAACTGTTGCCCCACTTTTGGTCTGCATATCTTTAGAAAAAAGTGGATCTTTAACATGTAGTAGTGGTCTTGAAAGTGTTGTGAATTTATGGAGTCTAAGTCTAGCTCTCCCCTTAGGATAGGAGGCCTTTATCAAATTTTCCCAATTTCACCTCTCCTTTGCGAGCTAGGGGAATTTATATTTGAAGTCGTGCTAAATCGGGTAGGTTTAAGATCCCAAATCTAATAAAGGTCACAATTCAGAGATTTCTAACATTTATCTTCTATGATTTTGGAATTTGTAGCTTGAATGCTTCATATTGCTTCAATGGTGGAAAATTGGTTTCAGACTTCTCCATTGGTGGAAAATCACCAGTAGAGTGTATTTTCCGTAGATGACTATTCCATGGTGTCTCAGTAGTCAATGCAGTTTTAAAGTGGATGATTTGGGCTTAGAGAGATTATTGCATTTGAAATACATCTCTGTAGGTTGAGAGGAATGATTAAATAGAGAGAAATCTAAGATATAAGCTTGCTGGCGGAAAAGCAAAAAATGGCTTCTCCACTACTCCAATAGGTGGGTTTCGACTTGTGGGGTATGCTTTCTGCCAAACCATTAAAATGAAGGATTTTTGAAGGGAAATAAATCTCATGAGTGACCCAAGGCATGAAGAAAGCTAATGAAATCAACAAATATCAG
The DNA here is from genome assembly GCA_018584345.1 of Thuja plicata. Lineage (NCBI taxonomy): Eukaryota > Viridiplantae > Streptophyta > Pinopsida > Cupressales > Cupressaceae > Thuja > Thuja plicata. The sequence continues at coordinate 248,189 of MU224461.1, read as the reverse complement.
TTTAGCATCTCAATAGGCTAAAATTTTCCTTCGGAGAATTTTTGAACAGAGAGCACTTCAAAAGCATTTCTTCACCCAAAGGAGAAGTGGAAAACTAATTTTTTTCTACTTCAATAAAGTTACTGTTACAGTTATTAAATTGAAAAGATGTTTGCTAACGGCCCATGGGATCAAACTAATTAATTCAAATAAAGCCGTTTTACTTCATAACAAAATTTTTCATTAATGCTTAGGTCTTTTCATTCATGTTTCATGGGAAGTCAGTAGTTAAACGGTAATAATTCAAAAGTTATTAAATCAGTTGAAGGTCATGAACAAGAGCTACCATTTGTTTGGAAAATTGTTTGAATTCAAAGCCTCTGATATTAATCATTCTTTGCCCCTGCATTCATGAGAGATATTCCTAATTTCTGAATCAAATCATTCAAAGCATGGCTTCTAGATTTAAGGGATTCGACGGAATGAATGGCATCAGCTTTGACTGGTATGAGATCACAGACACCTCTTTGAAGTTATTCGATATGCAAAACTTTCATAACAGATTGAAAGATGATCAAATGCACCCTATCACTGAGAAGTTGAAGGAAAGTGGGTTAGTCGAGGCCCCTAGTTTTCCCATAGTCGTTCAAGCCCCTGAACTGATCTGAGAATGCATAGCTCAATACAACCTAGACACCAAACAAATCCTCTTGCCCGATTACATGGTGCTACTCTCTATTGATAGAGAATCGGTGTAGAACTCACTTCGCATCCCATAGAAAGCTGAGTATTCATAAATGACATACAGTCAGGCAGTGAATGAATATATTTAAAAGAAGTCAGTTTGGAAGGAGATAATGAAGGAATGGTTTCAAGAGCCTAGAAGCACCAAAGGGAAGCTGCTAAAGACACTATATGGCACTTACCTAAAGTCAGAAATCATAGACATCCTGTTGCTACTCCACAGGATCAGAGGTGAGAGTGAAGTGCTAAATTTTGTAGATCATCATTTCTTCTTGGTGCAGGTGATCTGTTCTCAACACAATTTTATTTATTAGGCATTTATAGTAAGTGAAAATTTGGCCAATGCCATAGATAGAGCTAAACATAAAAATGAATTCTTTATGTCTTCAATTTTAATGTATATATTTTCCATGATCCAAATTTGGCCAGGACTCCCTAGATTAGAGGAATTTCCTAAAGATATTAAGAGCTACAAATATTTCCCCTCTTTGCAATTGCACAACAATTATGTTGGGTATCTCTGAGTTAATGATGCGTTTAAAATGAGACTATGCAAGGAGCTACAAGGTTGCCCAGAAAGGAGATTCTCTCTTGATGCCATGGCTTTTATCAGCCATTTTGGACGTTATTTCATTCAAATTGGAGATTTCTCACACATTTGTCTTGTAGGATTCAATGACTTCCCTTTAAAGCTGCCCAGATATCCTACTGATATGATCGTGCTGGTGGAGGTGATGAAACAAGCTCCAAGTAAATTTCATCTGTGCTGACGCTAAGAAGAAGGGTTATGACTTCCCCATGACTATTAGAGCTTACAGTTGTGTGTCCTGGTCTGAGGTGAAGAATGTTCTAAAGAAATTCTCAAAGAGGTTTTCATTAGAAACCTATGATGTTCTAAGGCCACAATATAATCATATTAATTATGCTCATGACTACGTGTAAATGAGTTGAGCTATCAATCATGTAGATGATATTGAAGACTACTAGGCCAATTGCAGAGATGATTCTAAGAGCAGAGAGAGATTCTATGCCAGGTTAACTATTGAACAAATCAAAAGGTTCAAAGTTAACATAGAAGTGGAGGGGCTAGAAGATGGTGGTAACTATATGTATGATAATACTTATTTGGAGAAGATAAAGCTTACTCCTATCAGTTCTGAGCCCATGCTAGATCAATCCATCAGTGATTTGTAGACCTTGATGGGTGGGATCTACAAAAGAATAGAGAAGTGGGTTGAATGGACTGCAGGAAGAAGGAAGAGGTTAGAAAGGAAGCCCCCTACTCAAAGGACCCTGACAAAAGATACTTTTAACATTGCAATGAATTCTTCAGTGATACTCCCAACTATGACCAATGGTTCAACTCAGCCAGTCAGGGGAGGCGATGAACCTCCTGAGAAAGAAGTTCAACCAAAGAAGACATGTGGAGAAGGCCCACTTCTAGATATTGGGTCGACAGAAGAACCCACGAAAGGTGCAGGACCTGAGAAATCAACTAAAGAAGTCACTGTAGATACACCAGCCAACACTTCGACACAAGATACCCCAAGGTGAGGGTCCCCTATTGTAGTAGAGGTGGGTGAAGATACCTCTAATACCTCAGCCACAAAATTAGACGAGAAGGTTGAGAAGAAACAAGAGGCTGCTCAAGTCATCATATTGGTGTCCTCTTACCCTAACTTTGTAAATACATTTGATTCAAGACCAAAGTCTACTCCTCTAGTTATTAGGAAACTATTTATAGAGGAGTTGGTCTCTGCCACCAAGGTCACTAGTGCCGAGTCATGGATAGAGAACACTCTAGAATGAAAAAGAAAGAGGGTAGAAGGAGGACCTCCCAGAAAAGATACCTTAGCTCGAGCCTTGCATCCCGGTCCTGCTACAACAAAAGCTAAGAAAGTAAATATGCTGTCCATAATGGGCCGGGATCCAAAAATTGGGCACTTCACTATGGAGGTAGCGAAACCCATGAAGGAGGGTAGGTTTGAAGATTTAACCCCTTCACATTTAGAACTATACTCATTTGACATGGGCTTAGCTCGACATGATACCAAAGAGGATTGGTGGAAATACACTAATGTAGTAATTGAAGAAGAGATGGAAGAACTTAAAATGGCTAAGGTACAGATTAAGGCCAAAGTCAGTGAACTGACAAATTTCATCTGGCAGCTGGTCACTCCAGTTGCTATTATTCCTAGTACTCAGACCACTTTGAATCCTAATGCCATGGAGAATCAATCCATAATAGCCAAATTGCAAGAAGATAGGCACTTCACACAGGTCAGAAAGGGATAGGTAGAGAGACTCGAATCTCAAGGATTATTAGTTATTGAGCAATTGGGTAATTCTCTCTTAAGACTGCAAACAAAAAGGAGAAATATTGAGAAGAATTTGCAAACTCTCGCATCTGAGAGAGCGAAGTGTCAAGAATGCATAGTGACACTTCATGTGGTAGTAAAGATGAAGACCAATAAGGCATTGAAAGCCAAGATTCTGTAGAAAGGAGATGATCCTCTAATTGAGTGGCTTCAAAGTCTGGAGTTTAAAATCGAGATGATCATTCAGGCTGAGACAGGGTTGCAACAAGTAGATGTTAAGATTAAGGAGGAACAGAGTAAATAATTTTAATATTCTTCAAGGTCTACACATAGAATCACAGATGAGTGTACAAGGCAAAGAAATGATTGGGTTAATATGCAGAAATCATTTTCTGATTATGTGCATAAGCTATCAGAGCAGTCATCCACTCATTTGGACAAGGTTCCAGAGCTCCAATAGTTGAGTGGATGTATCTATAAATTCATGTAAGAGTTGAAATATTGGACAGATGCAATTAAGAGCCTGGCCAAGGAACATTCTAGGTGGCTCATCTGATATACAAATGTCCATGTCAATAGGCACAAAGAGCTCATCTGAGTTATTACAACTGTCACTGTCTATAGGGATAAATTAGGCAAAGGGAATGAAACTGAAACTTAGATAGATTCCCCCTTTGTGCCAAATTTTGATGATATTGTAATAGATAAACCTTTGTTTATCATTTCTTCTTAAAATAAGTTGAACCATTTTGGTTACTCTTTTTGTAACGATTTAGACTCAAACTCTATATCTACTATACTGAAAATTAATACAAAGGTTGGCTAAATTTTGGTGTGAAAGATAGCATTTTATGGAGTCAATTATGTGTGTCTCAATACCGTTTCTTTAACTGTTCCATTGCATTGCATTTATCTTCCCATTGAATTCGAATGTTTCTTTGAAGTTGGATTTACAATCTATATTCAAACCAGAGTTCTATATTATAATTTGATACAGTTAATTAGGGGGAAAATCTATTGTTATCCTAAGTTTGGGAAATTTTTATGTGATATAGATCGATTCATTGTCATTTCATCATTAATCTTTCGTCTTACATCTACATTTTTAGTAGTTGTTCATGCATTACCAGTTTTGGGGGTTAATGTGATTGATGAAATCTCAGAATCGGTTATATTTAGAGTTGAATTTATCTTGCCTGAGCTATTTCCTATCCAGGTCTAGCTTGGTTTACCTCTTCTATTCTCGGGTCAAGAACATACCCCTATTAGATTAGGAAAGATCAAAATTAACTAAAAATCATTCATATAAGGGAGCTGTACCCTTAAATTCAGAGGGAAATTAGTTTACAATTACAATTTCCCAACTATTTTATTCAATTGCTTCTTCAATATTTGGGTATTTTAGAGTTACAACAACGAAGAACAATTTTTTTACCAGCATATCCCTATCTTTATTGTAGGCTTCCAGGAGTCAGCCTAGTTTTTAGGAGGGGAGGATGTAATACCTGTTAGAAACACTGAGAGGGGGGGGTGAATCAGTGTTTATCTATTAATTATATTTTAGCCAATTAAACATATATCAAATGTGCATCCAAAGAAACATAACACAAGAACACATAACAAATGATATGATTACAAAGAACCTTGATCAGAGGAAAACTCCAGTGGGGATTAGTACCCACAAAATATTGTACTAGGTATAATGAACCTATTAAAGTTCCTTTGCCCTGTTAGAAGCAGTCTTTACAAATTAAGTACAATGACCTGGTTAAAGGTTTGACCATGTTAGGATTATTTTACAATAACCCTGTTAGGGGTGTATGGCTCACTGCCCAATAAGATGAAGGCTACAACCCTTTGAATGTTGATATGCACTATATCAAAAATGAACTGCTGTAATGACACTATTGTCTGATCAGTTCCATGTATGCGCAGATGTTCTTACTCTCTTAAAGAGCTATATCATCTACTAACTTCATATTACTGTCCCTCTATAACTTCCTCTTGCATAATAATTGACACTTGTAACATATCTTTACATTACATATACCTTCAAATTCGAATAGGCGCGACCCAAAACAAATCACTAGTCGGCCCTAAAACAAAATATACAACACTTCCGAACAATTAGGCCTAAGCGTGTTTACTACAACATTAATTACATTAATACAAAATTATAGCTAAAGGTGCTTAGCCATTACATTACAAAATCATTCACGCTGATCATAATTGTAGTCGGCTTCCATGCTTTGTTTCCTAGACTACAGGTCTACTAATCTGCCTGTAACTTTTCTGTACTGATGTTACGTACTCTACGTGTCTAGATCTAGCATGTATATGCATCATAGAGTATATAACTAAGCACACATGCTCTGGTGTAATCTCTAACACATGCGCTGATGTGCTGATCTCTGTATGTGTCTGTCTGCTCTATTTTCACAATTAGTCATTTTCCTTTTATGACAGAACTTAAGTATGAGTTTGTTGCCATGATTGACAACAAAAAATAAGTCATGCTTCCTTAGGAAGTCAACTTGCCAACAATATACCCCTTTTTCATTTATGGCAACAAAGGAATGTGGCTAAGTTACTCAAAATGACTTCATACAAAAATGACTGTATATCTTAATACTTTATGTTATATACATATATACTTCTCCACATATACACATTCTATGCTACTCCCCCTTTTTACATTAATGACAAAGGTGTGAAAAAACTGTAAGTCTTCAGCATACTTACTCCATGTAGACTTTACACAACTTGAAGAGATTGAATCTCTTTCTGCCAAAAGAATTTCATTGCATCAACTGTCTGAAGATGTGCGCAAAAAGCATATGTCAATTTCTCCATTTTTATTAGATCCATGCAAGGACCTTGATCATATGTCTGTATGGTGTTATTAATCTATTTGATGTTATAATTGAGAACTACTAGAGATGGCGCAAGTGCATTCCTCAACTGAGTCTGCCTTATTCTTATTGTGCTGATTTCTAACTTTGCTTTCTCAATTTTGTCTAACTGCCCTTGGCAGACATTGTTACATATGTTCATGTCTTGATTCGAGGTTTCAACTGATTTTCTTATGTTATCCACCATTTCTTCTGCTTCTGCTATCTTTTTAGTGTGCTCAGAGGTGAGCTTCACTCTATCCATACAGTTTGCTATGACTTTCTTTCCTTTATCTGC
>MU224461.1:204873-226887 GCA_018584345.1 Thuja plicata | reverse complement strand
CTCTTTTGGATTATGTGAAGAATTTGGTGGATGATACCCCATTGCCTAATCTTCCTAATCCTAATCTTAATCTTCCTAATCCAATCATTCTTAATAATCCCACTCCTATTCTTCCATCTTCCATCCCCAATTCGTCTCACACTTTTGTTAAGGCTCAAACTATGGTACAAGATGAGGATGTGCAAGAATTTCTAGATTTACCTTCTCCTTCTTATCCTATCCATGGTGATAATAAGGGAAAATCTGAAGAAACTTCCCCTAAAACTATTGTTCCACCTTACACGACATTCTCTCATGAGCATCATAACCAATCATCTCCCATAGATGCTTTGCAAGATAGGTATACTACTAGATACACTATGGTAGATAAACAAGGTTATAAGGGTTTAGGGCTTGGTGTTAATGAACATGGCATTAAAAACCCGATCAGTGTATCTCCTAAACAAGACATATATGGTATAGGTTATTCATCTTCTCATATCCATGTGGCTGATATTAACTATCATCCTCCTCTTGATATTCTTCTTCCAACACCTACCTTAGACTACCCTGATACTCCTCAGGATGTGGCTAAGAGAGTATATGTTTAGTTAATGAATTCCAAGAAAGAAATATTTAAACCTATCCTGAAAAATGCTTTATCTAAATATAGATGTCCCTTTCATTATAGTAATAAACATTTACTTGCTGATTGTGTGCATTTCAAATTATATGTTAGAGAAAGAGCTGCTTTGGGAATTATATCTCATTCCCATGCAGTATTGCAATTTCTTCATAATTTTGACATAGGATATTCCCCTCATTCTTCTACAGTTTAGATTCTTTTCCTCTTGTCTCTTAATTGGGGGGCAAGAGGTCTTCTCTTCAAAACTTCTAGGATCCATTATCCTCTTAACATGTTTTTTTTTTTTAGTTTAATCGGTTATTCTGTCTATTCTATCCTTCTAAATTGCTATTATTCCTTAACTCATGATATCTTTTCTAGGACATCTGTTTTGTAAGGATATCTCTTATTTTTATAACTTTTTTTTTATATAAATTGATATATCCCTTGCCGTCATCACTAGGGGCAAGGTCTTTTTTTTCCTTCTACCTCTTTCTAAGGATCTACTTTCCTTAGCTTAGTGGCATTTATATATGTTGCAAACATTATTTCCTTATAAAGATCTATGTTTTGACCATTGATACCCTCTTATTTGAGAGGTGATTGTCCTAGGTCATCACCTCTTCTTTATTTTGCAAATTATGTTCTTTATAAACTCTTGCCCTTTCTTTTTGGTTAGAGTTTGTTATTCTTCATTCCAAGATTCCTCATCCTCTTCATTGCAAGGGGCTTGATGATTGAATCTTTGGTCCCTCTTGTCTATAGAAGATGACATTTTATCCTAAGCACTCCTCTATGGTAGGGATCTTGTTGATAAGCTCTCTTCCTCTTTGAGGATCCTTTTTCCATAAGTGATATATCCATTTCATGATTATCTATGCTCTTGGATGTAAGGGTCAATACTCTTCGCTAATAAGATGGTATACATTGTTGTAAAGCGGGATATCTCCTTACCTTGTGAAGTAGGTATCCTCTTCATCTTCCTTATCCTGCCTATTAGGTAGCCATGATAAGGAGGGGGAAATATATAGGGTCTCCCTTGTACTATAGTTTAAATTTATTAACATTTTACAGCATGCTAAATCCTTGGAAGGTAACACACATAAGCTGCTAAATCCTGAAGAGACACACATTTTTACTTTTATGTTTGCCAAATCTTTGGAAGGTAATGTACATAAGTTGCTAAATCCTGAAGAGATATGCACCCTTTTTATTTTTACGATATGCTAAATCCTTGAAAGGTAACACACATAAGTTGCTAAATCCTGAATGGACATGCATTTTATATTCCATAGTGATACAAGAATGTGGATCTATGGATATTTTCAAAATCCATCAGAAGACACATTTACAATTATAAGCACAATTTATGGGTGAACCTATTCAGGGCTCTCCCTCCTTGGTTATTCATAGTAAGGTGGGAATCTTACTAGGTGAGGTAATCACTTTCTCTTCTCTCTTTCGCTTTCATGCTAGTAGGATTAGATCATGAAGCTATGTTATCTTATGTGTTTTTCTTGTCTTACTTATGTAGTCATGTATGTTTTCTATGATTGATTGCTCTTTAATTTCATATCTTTATGCATGTATGTTGAGTTAGAATCCTTAGTCTAGGGGCACATGTACCTGAAATAGTGATATTCTACCTTGTTGCAATGCACCAAGATCTTTTTCTTCTAACTTTACCATGAGCATGTTCGATTTCCATACTCTCACTAAAGTGGGGGCTTAATGTATCATCTTAAAATGGAAGCACTTCCATGTTAATAATTTTTAACCCTCCTTAGGGGATGTCTTTTACCTCCATCATATCATCCTCCCATTTTTGCATCATCCCCTACTTCTGTGCCTGATTAGGACCCTGATTGAGCCTCTCCGGGCACCTTCTACACCACCTGGCATGTTTTCTAGGGGTTCTAACCCCCTGGGTCAAGGTTGACCTCGACCTTGACCTAGGTAAGGGTCAACCTTGACCCTGACCTAGGTCAAGCTTGACCTTGATCCTGACTAGGGTCCCCCTTTTGAATCTGGAAGCCTGTCGGCTGCCGGGGATCATCCAAAATTCAATTTTCCCGCTTCCGGGTCGGCTATTTTAGGTTCCAAAGTGTTGATTCCTAAATTATATTTAATATAGGTCATCTCCTAGGGGTAAAATCTTTAATTTTAATTTAATTATCCTATGTCAGCCTCCTTAGAAGATTGTGCCCTAGTTTCATATAACAGGGAGCCTTCTCTTCTCATTTTCTCTATCCATTATCAAGTAACAAGCGCTAAGGAAACTAAGCATTCAAAGGACATTGAAGCATCCATTATTTTACATGTTTTCAAGCTCTCAAGGAGTTCAAGTCTTCCTCTCAAGCATTCAAGTTCTCCATTGAAGATCAAGGATTCAAGCTTTCAAGCCTTTGAAGGGATTAGGTTCAAACATTCAAGATTCATCATTCAAACCCTAGATCTAGCCATCATGGTGATGTGATCTTCCTTCAAGATCCTTTTTGCATCCTTAAGACTCTTTCATCATCTCTTAAAGGTGGATTTAAAGCATATAATCATGGAGGTTTTTGGTTTTTATCGAGTCCAAGCTTTCATACTTACATATTTGCTTACATTTGAATTACAATTGCATATCTATTGAATATCATAGCTTCATTGTTAGATTCAATTATACTACTTGCTAGCATTCTATACTTTATTAATTTCTAGGTTAATTCCTAAATCGGGGTTTGACTAAGGCAAACCCCTCCCCCCCAATAAACAAACCTCTTTTTCTTGCAGGTATAGGTTCAGGACTACAGATTTGGACTCAGATCTGGATACCCTTTTCAGCTTTCTATCAGGCTCTGCAAATAGATTCTCTGTCAGACCTGTGTAGGTCAAGGTCAACATTATTGGGTCAGGGTCAACATTTATGGGTCAAGGTCGACCTTTTTCATAAGATGACATCAGATCGGAAAAAGATTTCCAGGTTTTGTTCGTCTCTACATTTCTGGTCTGGGTCATCCTTAAGATTTTCTAGAAACAGTCTACAGACCTAAAAAAAAAATGTTCTCCAGATCTGAATTATTTTAAGGTTGGTTCTTCCTCCTATCCTTTTCAATTACTATAATAAATCATATAAATACTTAATAATTAACAGAATTTAAGAGCCTTCTTGTTAGTCTCTTTTCCAAATAGTTGATTCATTTGTGCATTAGCCCTTCTTTTGGGTTGATCAACTTGGATCTTCCATTTGTGCATTTGAGAATAGAAGAGGAGAATCTTATCTTCTCCCTAATCACAATTGCAATATACAATTGAAAGAAAATTCAATTAAATGTAAAGTAGGGTTAAGGAACTCAACATACTCTAAGAAAATCAAATGACAATTAATAAACAATCTCCTTACCCCTTTTCACCTCTTTACACTTCCTATGTTTCTCTGAAGGGGAAGGAGAAAGTACCTTTCACTTCCCACTAGATTTCCATGTGAAAAAAAAAAAGATATCAATTATAGTAAGGATCATACTCTTCAACCTCCACTTAGAAATTAGCTTGATATGGACCTTTATGTTGATATCCCTATGGGGAAAGATACTCTTGTGGAAAAGGGATAGGTGTGGATAGTGTCATAAATTAACAGCATGAAGGATAGGTGTGTTCCAACCCCCAGTGTGAATAGTGTAGACAAAATATTTACCCCTCTACAAGAGCAGACCAAAGGGATCAAATATTTAAAAGAGGGGCATGAGAAAAACATTAAAACATTGGAGGAAAACATTTATAAACTAGAAAAAAAAATGGAGGGTAGTCTTGTTGGCCAAATGTACTATAATGGAGAACAATTTCTATGGGATTAGGAAGTTAAATGCCTAGAAAAAGGTGATCCATGGTATATCAAAGGATACCTTTGACTCCCTACTAGCAGTGTCAAATCCAAGAAGCAAATGACCTATTTTGGGGTGGCCTTTGGTTCTCTTCCTAGTATTACCACAATACTTTGTGGCAAGGAAATTGAAATTATTCCAATTGATAGTGTTGTCAACAAGGTTCATAGATAAATGAAAATCTGATATAATAGAATGAAAATATTCTATAAAAATTGTAAGTTCTTTGAGGTTTTTTCCCCTATTTTTTTGTTGGTGTTTTGTTGTTGTCCTATGTTTGGTTCGTTGTTGGTTCCTTTTTATGGACTCGTTTATTGTGAAAGGGTTTCAGGTCCCTTCAAAACCTATTTCCCTTTAGTCAAATTTGTTTTGATATATACCTCTTGTAACACCCTCCCAAGTATAGGAGATAAAGGTCATTATCTTCAAGTTAGCCTTCAACCCAAGATGTATTTTATAGATGATTGATTTTCCCTTTCATGATTACAACATTATCCTTGAAGTGATGAATTTATTATAGGAAGTGAAGTTTTGATTTTGGGACATCACATATTACACATAGTTTATTTCTATATTATAAATTATGACTATTGATACAATAATCTAAGTAAACATTAATTATAGAAAATATAATATGCAATTTCACATAGATAGACCACTTAAGTTTCATAGTAAAAGACCTCATAAATGATTTAACAAAACTATATTATTAAACTATACATATTGAAATGAAAAAATACTAATATACAACAATAAAAATGAATGTGGATGATTTAAATAAATTTTTTTATGGTGAAACTAGTGAAAATAATTTCCTTTGTGGGTAATAGAGTCAAAGATCAGAAAAACTGAAAAACATTGATGAAAACTAGATATTAAAAATAGAATTATAAATTATTATCTAAATTAAATGGACAAGAACTTTAATCTTCACATTATTAGTGACATTTTAATCATATAGAAATGATCAATGATGTATAATATATATTGTGAAAATATTTCTCCCATTCTTTGAGATGTTTTTATAGGAATGAGACCAACACCAACTACTCATAAAAAACTAGAAGTGAGTAAATTAATATTGGATAAATGCTAGTCATAAAATATTTGAGTCAAATAAGGAGACCTATAACAATGAAATTGATCTTTGCAGATACCCCTTAAAAGGATTTTAATTAATCAAAACTTGGAACAAGAACTCCAAATTTTATATTAGCACCCTAATACATATAAAAATAGAAATGTCCAAGGGATTGAGCTCAATTGGTTACAACTTTGGGTTTGCATTGTGAAGACCTGAGTTCAAATCCCCACAAGGATATCTTGTGTGACTCTTAGTCTTCTTAGTTTGCATATGGTTTCTAGTATGTTTGCTTGAAAAGAGTTGATATTTGTAAACGATCTCTAATATAATAAAATATTTTCTTTTTATATAATTCACAAGTATAGCTTACACACCCAAAAATTAGCAAAATATCATTTCTCATAAGAAAACAACATATTTATTTTAATTAAATTTCAACCTATATCTTATATACCAATGACCCATTCTCATAATTCTCTACACGGAAGCAATATATTTAGAGAATTAATGTGCTTAGCAACAAAGCATAATTAGGTTTATTTTATAGTAATAGAAAAATATATATCCATTCTACTAGATTCAATTTTAATAATTTAGGAAAAATGTTATTAAGCATTCATATATTTTCCTATAATATTGTCTCCCTTCCAATTTTGGTATAATATTTAGTAATATTTGAATTTCATCAATGTCCTTTTGTTTTAGTTCCAATAAGTTACATGATTCCCTTGATTCTCCATTAAGCTTCTAGCTACCATCTTAACATTAATTCAACTAGTGTATATTAGGTTAGGTTTAACACCAATATTCCTATAAAAAAGCTAGCATACATGTCTACCTATCTTTGTGCCCCACTATGTGCTAACTTTTAATCTACCATTTAAATGAAAAGGACTTTATCAAATGTCGAATTTATAATATCTAGCTTAAATGTAAACATATAAACAAAATTTTAAAATTTTATTCTTAGTTCCCTGATTAATTATTTAACTAGATGTTTTTTAAAATTTTCATTTTTTGAAAACAATGTTTTTGTATTTTTATTTATTTATTTGTAAGTCTATTTATTTTCATTTAAAACTATATTCATATTGCATATTTTTAAGGTAAATTTAGGAGAAAATGAAAAAAAGAGTCATAATTAGATGATATTTTTTTATTAAACATTCTCTTCTTTTTTTCCATAACTAAAATTTCAAGTTCTAGAAAGTTGCACTATTTTATATCATATCTTATATTTAGCTAAAGACATTAAATTTCCAAAGTCCATAATAAGTAGTGTTATTTAAATTCAGATATTTAATATTTGTTTTGCATCAACATTTTGGATCATAATCCATGATTGAGACAATAGAGATCTATAGAAGGAAAGGGCCCAAAATGAACAAGGACAAGTTATACAAGGGTGGCAAGGTTGCACACATTGTTTGATGAACAAATAAATATTTATAAATTAATCTAAGAAAAACCAAAAATAGGCCAAAGGAAAGAAAAAAAATTGAAGAGGGAAGAACCAAATAAGAACGTATGTGCAAACTAATGAGTAACATAAGACAAGATGGGTTTGATAAATTCACAATGAATGAAATAAATTGTGGATATATATGTATAAAATGATTATTTTTTATTTATTTATACTTATAATTGTTGAAATTTGAAATATGAGCACCTAGCATTCAACAAGCAAGTGTAACATGAAAATAATTGGTATATTCCTCAAAAGAAATAAATATTACAATGTGCATGATGAATTACATTGAAGAGATCAATAGGATTTATAGAAACCAATAGTGCTAAAACTAGAAAAAGGTAACTCAATTTAAAAATATAAAACTAGATCTCATATACAAATTAAAAAAGCATGCTATGAACAATGCAATCTAGAGCCTAACTCAACTAGAGTAACTTAAATTTAGGCTCACTAAGAGAACATAAGCTAGAGCATGAATGTAAAAACATGTTCTCAACTATCCATAAATATATGCATGATAATATTCTTGAGCTTGTGCACAATAGATTAAAGTAGCATATGCAAATGTGCCTAATGCAACTAACATGCATGCTCAAACATCCCTCACCCACTTAAGTTAAACTTAAGGAGATAAAAAAATTCTAAGAATGAAATTCATGAATGAGTCTCAAAAACAAAGGAATGATTAGGTTCTTATGTACAATGAAAGCCTCTCAAAATAGAGAAAACGAGAAAACCCACGTGGGAAAAAAAACCCTCTCCAAAAGTGAGAGATGCAAATACATGAAGTGTAGAAGAACTTGGACTCTAAGACACATAAAAAATATGGATAACTTTCACATGATAACTATAATAGTTCTGAAAGAAGACCTCCTTTACAACCAAGATAAAGATAAACATCAATATATATGAGTGCCCCCAATGACACTACTCAAACAATGAGTAGATGGAAAACAAAGGAAAACCATCTATCAACTGAAGATATAGAAGACAATATTTTGCATGATTATCCCCAATGACACTACTCAAATAATGAATATATGGAAGAAAAATAAAAACCATATGTTAGTCAAATATGTAAATGATAGATGATTCTATACGTTTGACTATATTGACACTACTCAACTATGCACAAATAAACCACTAGTCAAAAATACAAGTGCTAGTGGTCTTAACAACTCATCAACATGAAAATCAAGGAAGTATTATCACAAACAATATAAATCCCCCATAATGATAGAAAAGGAGAGGCATGATAATTCTATTAAAACTTTGTGTTACCCATGAGAAGATGAGGGCAAAGCCCATGACCTTTGTCAGTTTGTAATGAAGAAGAATGAAGAGATAAAATATGATGATGTCAAGCATAGCCTAGACTCTAAAGCCCCTAGGATTGTCTAATATTTGTTTACTACATGTCCCACTTTGCTAAAAATACTCACAAGACTAAGAAGGAGAAGAAGATGGAGCGAAAGAAGATTTTTCATCTGGCCTCTGAGTGGGGTTGGAGGGATTCTTACTACCTGAAGAGTGTGTCTTGGGATTTTAATTTTCCTTTTACTTCCCTTGAAATGAATTTTCAACCAAAGCATGAGACTTCTAGCCAATAAGTGAATCATGTTGAGACCAAAAAGATTTTTCTTATGTAAAGCACTAATAAAACATCTCAAATAAGAGAAAAGTAAGGGCATATATCATAGAATCCACCATAGCATAAAATGTAGAAGAAAATACCTGAAAGGGTCCTTGAAGGTTAGATAATATCATTAGGATAAATTATTTATTAGTGTTGCCTTTCACACATCCATGAGATAATGTTCAAATGAACTTGAACTTCCCCAAGAAGTCCTCAATAGGAGAAAAATAATTAGGTACCAAAGTAGTCAAATCCACCTCTAGTTGTAGTGCTCAGACCTCACTAAGTTATCCAAATAGAGAATGAAACTTGAGCCACATGACCCATAGATTAGTGCAAGAATCAATATGAAAGAGGATATTATCTAAAACATGTATATAAATCGAACCCATAGCCTTTTCCATCTTGTTTCTATGCTAAAAGATCTCAAACTAGTAGCTCAAGTTAGGTTGTGTTTTGTCCAACATTGACCACAACCCTCTAGACATAAGTAACTTGGTCATTTGGAATTTCTAGGTATGATAGTTATGAGGGATGAGGGGAGATATGGAAGTGGAATCCCCCATGATGAAAAACTACAAAAGTACCCCCTAAAATGAGAAAACACAAACCCTATGCAACTAGATGGTCAATAAATATCAAAAATAAGAAATGAGTATACAAACCTTGAAAAAAAGGATGGGATATGTATATAGACGACTCTAAGAGATTTTGAATGATGTGTAGAAGTTGAAAACCAAAGTTTGTATTCTCAAGTTATGTCTCTGAAAGTACAAAAATGAATCCTAAATTTGGAGGGTTTCTATGGAAAATTGATAAAGGATCCTAAGATTTGAAACATTAGAAAGATGCACATCAAAATCATCTTTCTAATGATATGTCATTTTCCAAATTTTGACTGAGTATGACAAAATTATAGCCAAAAAACACAAGCTACTGTTTATACCTTGGATGGTAAACCTCATCAACACTTTCTATGAGGAAAAAAATATGGTCATTTAACACTCATAAAATATTCTAATAATATTCGTCTATTACTGAGAATAATATTCCTTCACTGGGAAAAGATACTACCAGAATATTCTTTCATGTTGACCAAAATATGTTTGGAATTCGTAGGTATATTTAGTGCACCTTTGCCAAAAGTAAACCACCTCTAAATTTGGGTTTTCCTACCAAAAAGGAAGTGTTGACATCATGAAAAGTGGGTTCTATGCATGTAGACTGTATGGGTTTGTGTATACAACCTATATGGATGTACAAAACAAAAATGTCGCCTCCTTTAAACATACGACTTAATTTTTTTCAATAAACTTTGAAAAACTTTTGATGAAAATTTTTCAGAAAAAATTAAAATAAAAGCATGATTTTTTTGTTCACAATTTTTTTTTAAGGATGACACCTACTGATGTCAGTGTTGTACTTGCCTTAATTTGTTTGTAGAGTAGTAAAATTTTGGCCTATAATTGAAGATGTCAAAAATCAACAAATTTTATATCAATTTAGGGGTTTTTAGGTATTTTGAGCTTATCGATGATGTTCGTTTTGTGCCAGTCTGATCAAGTTTTTTGGATACCCCAAAATTTTGCCTTATTTTTTATTCCCTTAGCCATAAGGAACCAAAAAAAATTAATTCTCATTTTTTAATGAAATGATTGTTTATCATAAGATTTTGAAACACTACAAACACAATCGTAAGGTGTGTGAAGCTAAAAAAGGTAGGTATAAAATACCCAAATCTAAATTCACACAAAAATGAAAGCTTAGAGACCTTGTAACACTCTTAAGAAAAGAAGCCTCAAATATTGGTAAGGAAATTGCTAAATCCATACTTTGATACCATGTTGAAGTTTACAACACAAGCACCTAGCATCAAATAATAAACAAAAAACTCTCCACAAGCAAGGGTAGCAAGAAAATGATTTCTATATTTATCAAAAGAAAGAAGGTTATAATGTGCAAGATGAATTACAATGAAGAGATAAATTTATTTTATAAAAACAAATAGTGCTAAAAATAGGAAAATCTAACTCAAACTAAAAATAGTAAACTAGATCATAAAAAGTATGTTATGCACGTTATGCAAACTGGAGCCTAGCTAGACTAGACTAACATATATTTAGGCTCACTGAGTAAACTTAAGATAGAGCATGAATGTGAAAAAATTTCCTTAATTATGCGTAAAAATATGAATGAGAATATTCTTGAGCATGTGCACAATAAATTATAGCAACATATGAAAATGTAACTAATGCAACTAACCTAGATGCTCTAACAATAATGACTTAGTGATCAAGACAAAACAGTTATATAGGCATGCCTCTCTATATGTGGAAATTCAAGGTAATAACACATGCTCACATTATATTTTAATATAAATATATGCTAATAGTTGGAATCATGTATGACAATCTAAAATAAGTAATAGACATCTTAGAAGTATGAGAATATGCAAACTTACAAAGCTAATTATATACTTTATCAAAAGAAAATTTGAACAAATAAATATATATGTTACATTTATGTTGTATATGTATATACTAGTGAGATTCTATATTTTTAAACAACATACCAAACTCTCATCATTATCAATATAAATATATACATTATAAAATAAAATTTAAATATATGGAGACAAGTATATATATTTATATCTAACCAAACATACAAAATTTTGTATATATATTTTATATGGAATTTATCTTATAAGTGAATAGGTAATTTTATGTTATAAAATCCATCACACATATACATATACATAAACATGTATACATGCATTATAAATGAATATATTTATATTTTATGAAATCTCACATGTACACATACATACATACATACATACATACACACACACACACATACATACATACATACATACATACATGAAGATATAATATTTTCCCATAAGATTATGCAAGGAAAAACATGATAAACACCATCAGTTTATACTACACCGACAGATAGGGCACAACACTACCCGACGCCAAGGTTACTGATACTGCCAAGTACAAAGCATCCCGACAAACACTACTCAATGTTACCTGATGAAAAAAATGACAAAGGAACCCGACAAGTAACCAACAATGCATCCAGACAAATAGTTCAAAGAAGGAACACCGACAGAATTTTAATTCACACCGATGTTCAAGAACCAACAGTCAGTTACATCCCGCAAAAAGTGGATTTGACTTTCCACATCAGTTAAATCACTGAATTTTTATATTTAGCTTCTTGTTTTTTTTTTAAATTAATTATGTGTAGAGAAAGAAATGTAATTATTATTGTTTTTATCAATTTAACTATTTTAAAACATGAAAACTAAAGGATCAAGGTCAAGTTGTATACCTTGGATCTAGAGTTAACATTGTAATGCATGATTCTAAAATAGGTCAAATACTTGTATAAATATATTCTCAATCAATTGTGAACATTTTGTTCGATGATGATTGTAGCCACTAAGAGCATCTAAGGATCAAATAAGAGAATTCATGCAGAAGGAGAGAAAAGGATCAATTCAGTTTCAAGAACAAAACACGGGCTACCGACGAGTAGGAAAAGGTATTAATCAATCACCATAGGTGATATTCATATATTGTGTGCTTTAATGGATTTGTGATCAATTATAGATTGCATATAGTCAGGTCAAACATATTTTACACATTCTAACAAGTATAGTACACTTAAGA
This sequence comes from Thuja plicata, assembly GCA_018584345.1. NCBI lineage: Eukaryota > Viridiplantae > Streptophyta > Pinopsida > Cupressales > Cupressaceae > Thuja > Thuja plicata. Next base: position 214,543 of record MU224461.1, on the reverse strand, counting down.
AATCCTTTCAAGGAAGGTGGACTTAATAGTCCTATTGTAAATCTCTTAACCAAGTGCACACTTCATTAGTGTTGCTAAAGCTCTTAATAGAGTAGATCTTAATAGGTCTCCACATGAATACTCCTAACTTGGTAGATCATCAGAAGTGATCAATTGTAAGCCTTTACTAGCTCCCTTCCATTCCATAGATAGTGAAGTTTTGTGGGTGCCATCCCCACCACAATTTTTACTTCCTAACAGGAGTTTTCTACGATATCATATCTTGTGTTATGTGTCTATTACTTTCATGAATATTTCTATAAATGTTGCATACAATTAAGATTATGAATTAATATTACATGCATAAGAAAGAATATTAGATATGGCCAGTAATACAATAAAGATTGATTACTAATGATGAAAGGTGAAAAGTGTTAAAATTTTTGAGTCACCCTTTTACAAAAGAAAAGGTTAACAACACCAAAACTGTAAAACTTCAAGGGCATAAAAGTCACATTTCTATTGAGAATTTGAAGATGATGTAAACTTAAGAAATGTGTGAAATAGGATGAATTATATGCCTATAATTTTTTCAAAAAAAATTGAACCAAAATTAATATGTTTTTTGGAAATTTTAGGTCTATTTTTCATTTCCTAAAAAATAGTATAAATCAAGGAGTTTACTTCCCGCCAAATAATTATAAGTAAAACATTGATTTTTCCTCCAATTTCAGAATATGGTTTAGATGACATGTATATCTAGTGTAGGAGAAAAGAAAGAAGTGTTTTCGATCTATAGTTTTCCCGTTATATGTTTTCAAAGTTGAACTTACCTTAAATCAACAGTTTTTGTCTCCCGCCACTTTTCCCCTATCAAAACTATACCAAAAACCAAATAAATTACATATTATTGAAAATGACTCTCTTGTCTAGTGTTATCTATGATTTTAAATTTTTTTTGAATTGATTTATCAATTTTTTTTATATTTTTGAATCAATGACTACTTGACTATTAAAATACCTACTTTCAATTTTTTTTAATTAAAATAGACTATTTCTAATTAAAATATTATAAAATCTATATGAGGATATTCCTGACTCTGATCTCTACAAAAGGGTATTTTTGTATTTAAAAAAAAACATCATTAAAAAGACTAGGAGTTATTGAAACGTCACTTTTTATGAAATAGTTTTATTTCTATGGTAATTGGACTAAAAGTGGTATAAAACATACATTTAATAGACATTTCCAATTGGAAAATTTAAAGAACTTATCTAACTTAGCTAGAATGAATCTAGCTAGACTATATGTCTGACAAAAATTAATTTAGTTAGAAATGCTAAAATTCAGTTGTGTTGATAAGTTAGCCTAAAAGGTGACAGATTATTGTGCTTTTACCCTCCCATTAATCCCAACAATTGGTATTAGAGCTAAGTCTCTTCTTCGAAAGCTTAAAGGCTTAAGAGAAAATATCATACAATGGAGAAGTACAAACTTGATAAAAAAACATTGAGAATAAAATAATTGAAATTCAAATGTTCTATGAATAGTATAAAGAAGTGAGAAACAAGATGAGAGATTTGTTGGATGAGAGAAAAGGTATGGAAACTTAGAGAAATGAAAAATATTATCAAGAAGAAGAGATTATCAATTTATTTAAGTCTTTAGGATCAACTACAAGAAAAGCATCAGATACATCAGAAGAAAACATCACAAATCTAAAGGAGATAAATCAACATCTGACAGAGCAAATAAAGATGTTGCAAATTAGTCAAGAGACCCATGTGGTAAGAATGATTGATGTGATGAGTTCTGCTAGACAGGCTGAAACAGAAAGAACACTAGCTATTGATGACATGAGGAAGATTACAAAGAAGCTACAAGAAAAGGAGTTAGAAATTCAAAGACATGTTGAGCATCACCATGAGATTACAAATCAGATTATTATTACGAGTCAAGAAGAAAATAGAATGAATACGGAACTCATTGAAAGTATACATATCATCGGTGAACTAAGAGAAGAGATTGAAAAACTAAAGCATGAGGTTAGAGTTCAGCAAAAGCATATTGAAATTATCAGAAAGGCTAAAGAAAGAAAAAAAATAATGGATGATTTTCTTGAAGGACAACGAAGAGTCAACAACAACAATGGTCTAGGTTTTAACTAAAATGGAGAATCATCAAATCAAGCAAATCCAAAGAATGTCTATGAAAATCCAAGACCAAGAAATCTTACATGCAAACACTATGGAAAGCAAGGCCACACATTGAATGTATGTAGAGGCAAAATGAAATGTATTACTAAATCTACATCTTCATTCATAGGATTCTATTATAAATGTAACAAGAAAGGACATAAAGCATATGAATGTAAGTCTAAAATGGATCAACCAAAGAAAGAAACCTACATGGACAAATACTGGCCTACATGCAAAATGAATGGGCACACCAGTCTTGAATGCTAGAAAAAGAAAAGGCAAGCATGGAAGCCTAAAGGTCAAGAAACTCCCTATCAACCAAAGAGAATCTCTAATTAGTATGTATGGGACTACAATACTTGAAAAATTGTACAGCATGTGGTAGATATGGTCACATTACTGCAAACTACATGAGAACATGGACCAAAAGGTCTAGAGGATGGAAAAACCACAGAATGGCATGCTCACACTATCACAAAGTTGTTCATCTCAAGAAAGACTGCAGAGATTGAATGCTAGAGACAAGCATATATCCCAATGGAAACACCATTGAAGATATCTGAAGGGCTAGAGACAAAATGTGGAGACAATCTTCAAGAAATGATGAAGCTAGACCAAGCAATGTAAATGGTGACACCCCATCCAATGGATCTGGTGACATCACCACCCCACTTAAGCTGAATAAGTAAGTATAGAACTGCACAACACCAATTTATATTTTACATCTGTTCTATTATACAAATCGATAGATAGAAAAAATCTGCATGAATAAAGATGCATATTGTGTTACTTGTTACAATTCTGAGAAAACAACCCCATCGATAGACACATACTGAAAATCATCGCTGAACATAAAGAATGAGCTGTCTACACTTACTGAGAATTGTTGGTTAACACATAAAAAGGCTAAGTTGCTAATGTAACATGACACTCATCAGTAATGAAGCAAAGTTATAAAGTTATCTTGACACAACACCGATATCTGTCGGTGAAAGCAGCAATCTTAACAGCCATCCCGAGCATCATGTCAACACTGACAATGTTATTTGGAAGTCTTCTCGATGAACTCCATCTTCATGACCTGATGATTCATTGAGTATTTATGACAGACTTAGGGAAAAAGTCTATAAATACTTGACGGGAGCACTTCATTTTGCACAAGCAATTTGAGAAGAAAGAGTAGAGAAAAAACAAAGTGAAAATAGAGAAAATGGCAGAGCAACCTCGACTCAATCCAACACACTCCAACCATTCATTCACAAGCTACACAGATCAAAGTAAGTACCAAGCGCACTGAAGAACTCTATTTTTATTTTCAAGAAAGCCCTAAATTTGAAATACGATGGAAACCACTTCAAGAACTGTAAAGTTAAACAATGATGAGAAGAATGTTGTTAAGCTAATAAAGAACAACACTTGTGTGGAACATAAGTACAAGATATGCCTAGAGATTGCATTGCAACCTGATGATTCTGACACATTTTCAAAAATTCCACCTAGGGTTTTGCTGATAGAAGATGTAAGGTCATACATTCACTGCAAGATCACTGAGATAGGTGATCTGGAGATAGATCAAGCTTACAAGAAGCTGTGTGATGACCAAGGGAACCTAAAAGAAGAACACAAGAATCTAAAAGTAAAAGGGATAACAAATGCCCTATATTTCCTAAAGGTTTTCAAAACCGGCTAGATTAGGTTAGTTTTGAGCAGAATGCATGACCAGAAGTTATGGTTGGATGAATCTAAGTAGATCACAAAGGATGTGTTACATGATGTAATAGGTTACCCCATAATCAACAAACCTAAGGCACATAAGCATCCCTCTTGAGAAGAATTTGAAAAACTCACCAAAGCTATGTGGGATAACATAGGACTCAAGGTGAACACCATCACTGATGAGGAATTGAGGTTCGGTGCATATGTGATAGGTTACAAGATCTTCCAAGAAAGCATGATAAACAATATAGCTTCAACAATAGTAAGAACAACTTACAAGATTGCCACAAAGGGAATACAGATGGATCTATGTGAGATCCTACTGAAGAAACTTGATGAGAACATGAAAATAATCATGTCTGCAAAGACAAACATATGTAAGTTTGGTTCACTTATAATGTGTATATTATTTTACTTTCAAGAAAAATTTCCTTTAGTTGGCAAAGTAAAGTGGGATACTACAAAGCTAGTCACATTGCATATTAGTGACCTTATCAAGTCACTAGGTGACAACTTTGATTCAGTAATGACTAGATACTTCCTTGAATTCAAGGAAAAGATGATGGAAAGAGTGAGGATCCCTGAGAAACTAATTGAAAAACATAGGGATGAAATATGTTTTATGGTGGATACAAATTTCACTCACATAAAACCAGTTGTACCAAGAACATCTTGGTTACCACATCTTGACTATGAGATAAACATAGATCAAGCAACAAATGCAATTGATGCATTGATGAATGAACCCCTTGACAAAAAGCAACCAAGATTTGGGACATATGAAGAGGCCAAGTCCAAGATAAAATCAGGCCTAGTAATCAATAAGACTATCAACAAGAAGAATAAAATGGTGAAGAATCTTGAGAAGATTCTATCAGTCAATGAAGAGGAGAAAGAACAAATAGACAAAACTGATGAATAGGGTACCATCAATGAAGAGAAGCATGAGAAAGAATCAATTTCTAAGGCCACTGAATCTGGTACACCTCCACCTCCTACCAAGAAACCAAGGACTACAGTGGCTAAGAAGAAAAGGAGCCAAACAGAAAAAGATACTACACCCCTCAAGAAAGGTCAAGTGAGGACTTATAAGAGGAAGCAGCCAATAGAGAAGCAACAAACAAAGAAGAAAACTATGAAACAAACACCTATCAAATGGAGGAAAAGACTAGTTAGGACCAAAGCTGACATAGAAGATTCAAAAGAGGATGAGCCTAATATAGAGAAGAAAAGCTCAACCCCTAGAACTATTGATGAAATTGCTAATTCAATTTCTACAACCAGTACAATAGCTGATAGAAATATCAAACAATGGGCAAAGCTGGAGCTAGAGGACCAACATAAGATACAAGATGCAATAATCAAGGCAATGGTCAAGTACAAATATGTACCATTAGAATTTATTAGCCAAATACCCAAAGAACTGGTAACATAATTTCACAACAATGGTCATATTCTTTACACACTAAAAAGGAAGTAAGGGAGAGAGTAATTGTCACACTCATGCCTCCCGAATCAAAGATGGAAGAGATAAAAGAAATAATGAAAAAGCACTCAAGTAAATTTGTAGCAAAGATAAGAGCTTACAAAGTGCTAGAGGATAAATTTATAGAGCTAGACAGCATAATCGAGGCCAAATGGAGACAAATCCGTGGTCTACCTATAGAGTCAACAAGTTGTGAGAATCAATTACTTCTCATTGATACACCTCATTTAGAGTCACCTCATGTAGAGCAGGAAAAAGATAAAGCAAGTCCTAAGCACATTGCTTTGGACAATGTTGAAGATATGGAGTCCATAGACTTAGATAAAGCCTTGGATGATCTTGGAATTAAAGACATCACTCACTATGACTCTGATAAGGATACATAGAAAGAAGATGATGTTATATTCATATCTCTTAAGGTTCAGGAAAAGAAACAAGCATTAAAGATAACAGGGAATAAAGACATGGATGTTGCTGATGAGACATTGCCAAATAGTTTAGTCATTGACATAACAGAACTGGAACTTGTAGAGAAAATAAAAAAAGATGAAGATGTCACTACTCAAAAAGCTCAAACTGATGAGCATGACACAAATCTAGATGCAGCACAGGTTAGCACTCAGGATAATATGCTAGTGTTAATAAAGGCCATAAATCTGCTAGAAGGAAATGAAGAATCAAATGCAGCAGATACAAGCATAACTGAGGACAAGGGTGATGTTAAAACAATAGACACACTAGATGAACCAAAAGATACAACTGTAGATCAAGATGAAACTGATGATCAGAAAGACAATTCTACTGACTAGAACAAAGAAGAAGAACACAAAGTAGAAGAGGACAAGTAGAAGGAAAAGAGTGAAGAAGAAAAGACAGATGAACAAAAGAAGAAAACATAAGAGAAATCTATAGAAATACACAAGGTTGATGGAGAGACATCTTCACCAAACTAACAGATGAACCCTGAGAAAAAAACACAAGAAGCTTCATCTACAAAGCCCTCACCGAGCACCTCTGAGAAGATAAATGAACTAGCAATGGTAGTTCATACATTTTCCTCTACTCAAATCTCAAGGAAGAAGAAGAGAAAGAACAAGAATCTAGTTACTCTAGATGAAATAATTGAGATTCCAGTATGTGATCCCAAAACATTGGATCCTAGTGAATTAACAAAGTATGCAAAACTTGGTGAAAGAAAAGCCATGTAGGATAAGTTGAGAAAAGAGACCAAGGAAGAAAAGGTACTTGAAGTTGCACAAGGAATCCTTCAACAAATTGTACCTAATATAGATGTTGATCAAACAGCCCACATGCTTGATCAATTAGTTGTTCTCACCGATGCAATCACATCTTAGAACATAGATGCTGAGAAGGCTATGGAAGCTAGACTTGAAAAGAAGTATGAATTCAAGTTACCTGAGAAGATAAGCCAAGAAGTGGCACTTCAAAAGGTTAAGATTTCTGAACTGGTAATCATTGTAGACCCAATAATTTTAGAAGATATAACCTTAATACAAAAATTATGCACCTTAGATCAACTCACTAAGGAGTAAACCAAAAAAGATAGCACAGATTGATGTTGATCTTCAAGCAAGTGCACAAGGTCTCACAAATAGTGAAGAGGCAATCAAATTGCACAATGAATAGCTCAATCAAGCTCAAAAGCTGAGACAAGATATACAAATTGTAGAAACAAAGTTTAGAGATAAGGTAAATGAGCTTCATGCTCAACTCTTACCGACACTCTCATTACTGCAAAACCATATTACAAAGGCAAGAGCACTTATTGCCACCCAAAAAATGTTTGTCCTAGACAACATTTATGATATGCATGCCAGAATTGAGCTAGAACATATGGCATTAGAAATCCTTAGATAAAAATGGAAGAAAATGATTGAAGATATAAAAAGCACTCACACCCACATTCTTGACACATTGTAAGTTACATATTTTTGTCACATTTTTGACAACTTATAAGTTGTACATTTTTTTCATGAGTATCAAATAAAGGGGGAAATGATATGTACAATTAATCAGTAAAAGGGGGAAATGAAAGGAAGAAATGATTTGTACAGTAAGTCATTTGAAAGAGGAAAGAACAAAAAGGGGAATGTATAGTATAGAGGCAAGCATACATGTACATATGCTTATACTATACTGATGCATATAGTTAGGGGGATTCATATAATGACAATGATATATACATGGTGTACATAATAAACACTTTAGTATTATGCACATATCTATTTTTGATATTGATGTCAAAGGGGAGATTGAAGACATTATATTTTGCCATTAGTATATGAAAGGAAAAGCATCATAAACACCATTGGTTTATACTACATTAACAAAAAGGGGACAACACTACCTGACGCCAAGGTTATCGATACTGCCAAGTACAGACCATCTCGACAAACACTATTTAGTACTATTACCTGATGACAAAAATAACAAAGGAACCCGACAAGTAACCAACAATGCAACCCAAAGAAATAGAAAAGAGTGGAACCCGACAGATGAAGGGAACATGAAAAATAGTTCAAAGAAGGAACACCGACATACTTTTAGTTCACACTGACGATAAAGAACCGACAGTCAGTTACATCTGACAAAAAGTGGATTTGACCTTCCACGTCAGATAGATCACTAAAGTTTTATATTTAGCTTGTTGATTTTTTTGAAATCCATTACATGCAGAGAAAGCAATGTAGTTATTGTTGTTTTTATTAGTTTAACTATTTTAAAACATGTGAACTAAAGGATCAAGGTCAAGTTGTATACCTTGGATCTAGAGTTAATATTGTAATGCGTGATTCTAAAATAGGTCAAATATTTGTATAAATAGATGCTCAATCAATTGTGAACATGTTTTTTGATGATAATTGTAGCCACTCAAAGCATCTAAGGATCAAATAAGAGAATTCATGTAGGAGGACATAAAATGATCAATTCAGTTTCAAGAACAGAACACAGGCTACCAATGAGAAAGAAAAGGTATTAATCAATCACTATAGGTGATATTCATATACTATGAGATTTAATGGATCTGTAATCAACAATTATAGAGTGCATATAGTTAGGTCAAACATATTGTACTCATTCTAACAAGTGTAGTACACTTAAGAAATATTTTCAAGGAAGGTGGACTTAACAGTCCTATTATAAATCTCTTAACCGAGTGCACACTTAATTAGTCTTGCTAAAGCCCTTAACAAAGTAGATCTTAACAAGTATCCACATTAAGAGTCCTAACATGGTAGATCATCAGAAGTGATCAATTGTAAGACTTTACTGGCTCTCTTCCATTCTGCAAATAGTGAAGTTTTGTGGGTGTCATCCCCACCGCAGTTTTTACTTCCTAACAGGAGTTTTCTCCTATATCATATCTTGTGTTATGTGTCTATTAATTTCATGAATTTTTCTATGAATGTTGCATACAATTAAGATTATGAATTAATATTACATGCATAAGAAATAACATCAGATATGGTCGGTAATACAATAAAGATTGATTACTAATGATGAAAGGTGAAAAATATTAAAAAATTTAGAGGTACTGATTCAACCCTCCCCTCTCAGTACTACTTCCCATTACTCCTAACAATACATACATACATACACGCATGCATACACACACAAAAAAAACAAAAACAAACATATATCTTGATAAACAAAAAGATGAAATTTTTAAAGGGCCTTGACCCTTGTACAAAAGTAAGGGTAGATAGAAATTCAAAACAACAACAAAAACAATGAACACCAAAGAGAAGAAAATGGGTAGAAAAAATTACAAAATCTTAAAACCAAACACCTTAGAGTTAGGTTTGTTTGAAGCCAAACTAATCCAAAGATTTTTTCTTCATCCTAAACCAAGGATCTAGTAAATCAATACTTTCTTTCTTGGAATAAGAGAGATCACTTGTAGAATCTTTAACCAATCCAAGGATCATTTTAAGAGAGATCCATACTTGTACCTTCTATAGGAGTTATTTTCCTATTTTCACCCTTCTGCATAACTTTAGAGGAACTAGAGCCTTCCTCAACAATAATATAAAAACCTTCTTTTCTCTCCACATGGGGTGGTTTATCATACTACTAAGGCATGCTAAAATGGTGTGTCCCACTTTACAAAACTGATGGAAAATAGAGTATTTGAACTCAACTCTGTGAGTGTGATAATGGGTACCTGTTAGATGGACACAAACACTTCAATAGATCATTGTTTTAGAAACATGGGGTTAGTAAAAGCATGAAAAACACATAAAACCCTCTAAAGATGACCTATTGCCT
>MU224461.1:175063-204024 GCA_018584345.1 Thuja plicata | reverse complement strand
TATAGCCATTTTAATAAAATTAATAGGCTAGGGGAATGGGTTGGATTGCAAGTGATTATTTGATTTAGGGATTTATTTAATTCCATTATAATTAAATACTATAGCCATGTTTGATTTAGATTTGATCTGATTGGTCGATATTGATTTGAATTGTATGGCTATAATAGTTAATATAAATCAGTGATAAAAATCACCTAGGACATTAAATTGATTTAAAGAATTATGCCAAACAGTAACAGGGTCGTTTGGACATAAATCGAGGGTATGATCACACTTAGGGAAAATAGGGTCTATAGTTGCGACAGACCGAAATTAGGTGGTTACAAACTCGCTAAACCCAGACACCAAGTTTTGATGATAAAGTGACTTGCAAAGGCAGAACTTTGTCTCTTTCCACAAACACACAAAAGAAGCATATAATGAATATTTCTTGAGTTTACTAAGTTTCTCAAAGACAACATATTATGCAAAGGAATTGACAATAAGCATTAAAACCTCTTCATCTCATATCTCCAATAGTAGACTTAAAAAAATGGAAATAAGGAACTTGACGAAGTTAGACCACTCAAAGGGTTCAAAGGGGTAAACCTCAAAGAAAATATTTTTAGATAATAGTTGTTAGACCCCATGAACTAGGGATCATCTTGGAGGACCCTGAAGAAATCTTCAAGAGAGGAAAAGGAAAAAATAATAAAATATTCAACATACAATAGACCTGTACTTGATCATTAAGTTTATGAATTGGAGATATTTATATTTCAACAACATCAATATTTGGCTAATTACTAAAAAATATATCAACCAATGAGTTATGATACTATGTAGTCATCTTAGCCAAGAGAGAATCTCAGACAAAAAAAACTTTCCCTCCACTTGCGTATGGGAAGTAGAATAATATTATAAATCTCTACACTAGGAGCCCTTGATTATATCTCCATACTAACAAACCCATAAAATGTAGGCTCACTATCATCCAACGGAACCCTTGGAGTCCAATTAGGAGAAATAGAAAGGGAATAAAAAAAATGTTAGGAATTTAAGTAGCATAACAACTTCCTACACTAATCTTGAGAGGAGGGCAATGTATAAAAGTTTAGAAATCTTTACAATAGTTACATAAATTCATAAATAACATGCATACCAAAACACAATGACTTACGTTGGGGAAACCCTTTCAACAAAAAAATCCACACTCCAAGAGTCACCTAATATATTATTCAAAAGCCAACAACATATTACAATATACTTGTAGAGAAATATTCTTTCAGGAGTATCACCAAGACAGATCCAAAGGTAACTCAGCAGCTATCAGACTCTGATAACACCATATTACATAGTTGTAATACAATCGCCTCTTAAAACATGATTTACATCTAGGGAAAATAAAGTATAAAATATATCTACCATTAGGTCTATGACCTAATGAAAAATAATCAAGATTTACAATGATAAATTATTAGTGAAATTTTTTTTGGGGGTGTTTCCTAAAATTCCATGTTGGAGCACTCTTCCCCTAGACTCCCAACTTATAATAGGACCATATTCATCAAGGGGGAAATCCCCTCAAAACCCCATGTTGAGGGTGATGCCCCCAAACCCCTATGATCAAGGGTGCTACTCTGAGACCCCTAGTAGTCAAGGGAAATCCCTCAAACCCTTGTCACTCACGTATCAATAGTAACATTTTTATTATTACTAGGTTGAGACACATTTTTCCTAATAGCCTCTACACTGGGCATAAAAGGACAACAAGAGGCGAGAAGAAAATAACTATTAGATCCATTTCTGATAGAAGGAGACATATTATCCTTAGTAGAATCCTTAGAGTAAGGACCCGCATTACACATAGGAATTGGTTGGTCAAGCACCTTAGGTACCACAAAGCATGAACTAGGGGACTTGTCATTTTCAATGCCCCTCCAACATGTCAAAGAAATATTTCTCTACAATTCCCTCCATAGATCAATGAGAGAATCATCTTCCTTATCCAAATTTTAAAAGAACACCTAGGTCAAATCATTCTCCTCAAAAGAACCACACCATTCTTCAATATCTTCATCATGTTTTTCCACTTCTCCTTCCTCCAAACAATGATCACTTTGAGCTCTACTTTATTTGTTGCATTCAACTCTTCACACTTTGCACCCACCATCTTTATCTCCACCACTCACCATCTACATTACTTGAAATTGAGAATTCTCTTCTTCACTTTACATTTATCACACATACATATATATGTCATTTAAATTATAAGTACATGTATGTATGTATGTATGTATGTATGTATGTATGTATGCATGCATGCATGTAGGTATGTATATATGTATGTATGTATTTATGTATGTATGTATAAATGTATGTATGTATTTATGTATGTATGTATGTATGTATGTACGTATGTATATGTATGTGTGTGTGTATGTATGAATGTTGTTGGAAATCAATTGAGTAACTGAGAGGGGAGGGGTGAATCAGTTAGCACAAAAAAAAATCCAAGTCCCTTAGATGTCTTAAACAAATTTATCACTGTTGCTCGGTCAACACAGATATTCTACTGTCACTCGATTAACATAGCAAATTTTAAGATATTAACTGTGAATATCCTTTAGTAATTTTGCAAAAACATAAACCATAAATAAAATGAAATGTACACAGATAACACCACAATTTAATGTAGAAACCCAATATGGGAATAACCACCAATTGCAACTAGTCATTATTTTTTACTCTTCTGAAATGAGCCCTATTAGGAGCCAACCCTGTTAAAGGTTACAATAACACACTGTTAGGTGTGACCTTGTTAGAGGATATAATCACCCTGTAAGGAGTGGCCTTTTTGCAGGTCTTCAAACACTTCAATGTAGAAATATCACCTTGTGAGAGGATTTACAAGAGACTATTAAGTATACTCTATTAAGATATTTTGATCACTGCTACAATTGTTAGAGTAACAATGGATTGACCTATTTTGATAAGCAACTGGCTTTGTTGATTCTGATCTCTTCTCTGGCTTTGATTACTTGATCCTCATTGATCAGATATTATTTTGCAGCTCTGTATGTTTTGTACTCAATCATAATCCCATCTGATTTTTCCTTCACTCTTCATATCACAAAACATATATCTTTTTCACACACTATTCAATCCAAACTTGACCTTATATTTATATGATAAGCCTTGTCAAGTTGGCCTTAATATCCTTCCAAATAATCAATAAAACTTAAGTTTGTCGGCTTCATACAATCAATTATCCATTAAATATAAACTGTTGTTAGTCTGTTATCACTAAAAGCATAACTCGGTGAATACTCAAATCCTTCAATGCCCGACCAAAACTGTAATGCCCGAGTGAACTTGGTTAGAACTAAAAATCACTTTGGTCATCTTCAATGTCAGAGAGAGTTTGGAAAACATTGTCTATGCTTGGATAGGATTAGACATTTGTGTAAACATCACTATACTTGTGTAAACATCAATGACAATACACAATTGAATAATGGTCATCTGCATATGTATGTATGTGTGTGTATATATGTACGTACGTATGTATGTATGTATGCATGTATCTATGTATGTATGTATGGATGTATATGTATATGTGTATGTGCATGTGCATGTGTATGTGTATGTGTATGTGTATGTGTATGTGTATGTGTATGTGTATGTGTATGTGCATGTGCATGTGGATGTGTGTGTATGTGTATATGTTATGTGTGTGTATGTGTATGTGTATGTGCATGTGCATGTGCATGTGCATGTTATTCTATGTATCTATGTTTGTATCTATGTCTGTGTCTATGTATGTGTATGCATATGTGTATGTGCCTGTGTCTATCTCTATGTTAATATTTATGTCTATGTCTATGTCTATGTCTTTGTCTTTGTGTATGTGTATGTGTATGTGTATGTGTATGTGTATGTGTATGTGTATGTGTATGCGTATGTATATGTGTATGTGTACATGTACGTGTATGTATACATGTATGTGTATGTGTATGTGTATGTGTATGCGTTGATGTATATGTACATTTATATATAAATAGGAAATTATTTTATATTCTAATATTTTTTTTAAATCTTTTTCAAAGTTAATTAATTTTCATTTATGACTCTTACCCAATACAAATCTATACAATGCATTGATTATAAACAAAATATCCAAATTTACATAATTTTGTTTAGTTATTGTATATTTGAATTTTTTCCTTTTAAATATTTTTTTAATTTAATTAATTTACATATATGATTCTTACCCAATACAAATCAGTTTCAACACCATGTATTGACTATAAAAAAACATATCCAAATTTACATAATTCTATTCAATTCTTATATATTTGAATATTTTCATTTTAAATCATTTTTAAAGTTAATTAATTTTTATCTATGATTATTACCCAGTACAAATCAATTTCAAAACTATGCATTGATTATAAATAAAAATATCCAAATTTACATAATTCTATTCAATTATTGTATATTTGAATATTTTCATTTTAAATCATTTTTAAAGTTAATTTATTTTTATCTATGATTATCACCCGATACAAATCAATTTCAAAACTATGCACTGATTATAAATAAAAATATCTATATTTACATAATTCCATTTAATTATTTTATGCTTGAATATTTTCTTTTTAAATATTTTCCAAACTTAATTTATTTTCATCTATGATTCTTACCCAATAAATATCAATTTCAATATCATTCATTGATTATACACAAAAATATCCAAATTTACATAAATACGTTTAATTCTTGTATTTGTGAATGTTTTCTTTCTAAATCCTTTTCAAACTTAATTAATTTTCATCTATGTGGCTGACACCCCCAAACCCCTATGATCAGGGGTGTTGCCCCAAAACCCTAACTAGTAAAGGGAAATCCCTTGAACCCTCATCTCTCATGTATCAACAGTAACCTTTTTATTATTACAAGGTTGAGACACTGTTTCCTTATGTCCTCCACAATTGACACAGATATAAAACTAGGGAAAGGACGCAAACAAGCATTAGACCTATTTCTTATAGCAGCCTCCAACATATTATCTTTAGTAGAATCCCTAGAGTAAGAACCCACATTAGGTATAGAGGCCACATCACTAAAAAATCTTGTAAGAAACTTACAGCTAGTAGTGGGATATTCTTCCACATGTATAACCCTAACATCCACATCTGTGCTAGCAATGAGGGAAGAACCAACATCATCAACAACTCTTCCAAGGACTCTAGGAGAGAACTAAATTAAATCCCTTTTAAGAGAAAGTCCTAGATCACCAGATCTAGACCGAGAAGGAACTAGTTTTGTTAGCACCTTGGGTACCATAAATCATGCACCAAGGAACTCATCATTCTCAGTGTGTTTCCAACATGCCAAAGTAATTTTTCTCTATGCTTCCCTCCATATATCAATGAGAGAACCATCTTCCTCATCTAAATATCATAAGAATTCCTAGGTCAAATAATTCTTCTCAAAAGCACAACACTGTTCTCCAATATCATCATCTGCATCTCCTTCCCCTCATCCTTCCTCCAAATCATTCTCACATCCACCTTTGCTTCATTTTTTTTATCCAACCATACACACTCAACATCCATAATCATTGTCTCCATTTATTGTCATCTTCATCACTCATAATTGAAAATTACTGATTCAGGAGCATCTTGGGATCTTGGAAATATTGCATCAACCAAAAAGATTTCATTTTAGTTTGTTTTCCATTTTATTCCAGTTGGGAAGTTTTGGTGTTCTAGGTGGTGGTCCCTCCAGTTAGCTCATTATCTTATGTGATCAGATGGGTTTGTTCTAGACATCCTAGTGAACCTTTTCCTAGGATCAAATCTTGTTTCACTCTTTCAGGGAGAAGATATCTTAAGATTGATCTGGTCTTATTTTGTTCTTCAGTTGCCCAGTTGGTCTTGATATTTTTTGATATTTATGATCTTTCGGTGGGAATCTTTGTGTGCGCTCATTCCAGCTCATTATTATACTTGAGGTTGATGTTATTGTATGATCTCATCTATTAATGCTTTTATTGGAGGTTGTCCTTATGGATTTGGATCCTGACCTATATGTTGTAACAAGTTTTCTTCTTCTTGGAGGATGTGATCTTTTCTGGCCAACATGTAGCTTGCAGTCTTGTATATAATTGTAGTCTTAGAGTAGTAGTAGGTAGTGGTAGGGTAGCATCAAAGGGGATGATAGTTCTTGTGTGTGTATTTATTGTACCTAAAAGCTACAACACAACACTTCAATATGTCATTATATTAGTGATAAAAACATGAAATATTAGAGGAAAAGCAAATAGAAACCACTAAAACTGACATATTGCTTCCTATCTAAGAAGGGCATGATAAATGCTATAATTTACCTTAGATTATGCATAAATTGGATACATATTCAACCTTAGAATGGAAGATTCAAGTAGAATGAAAGCTAAATGCAAAATCAAAGTTCATTTTAAGTGCTCCAAAGAAAGATTATGAAATTATGTAAATATTTAGATAAGAATGCATTTTGATTTCTAAGAAATTAGAGTAGCATAATATTGCAAGTATAATTCTAAAATTAGGGGCCCATTGAGCTCAAAATTCATTCCTTTTATAGAAGAATGTGAGGAATGAGTGGTGAAGATTTATTTGTGAAGAGAGGTGGAGATTGAACCTTTTGTGATCCATGTGAGTGATCCAAGTGATTTAACTCTTATTGGCTAATGGATTGAATTTCCATTTTGCAATTAAGGAGTTGCAATTAGAGGATTTATTTAATTCACTTTTAATTAATTACTTTAGCCAGTTATTTAATTATTTTGATTTGATTTAAATAGGCCAATGTAATTAATGTGAGTTAGTGATGAAATCACTTTGATTTTTAGAAGATTAAATTGATTTTAATGAATTATGTCAATTAATTGAGTAATTATCTTGACATAATTAGGGGTATGATCACACTTAGGGAAAATAGGGTCTTTGGTTAGAGTAGAACAAATTAGGGTGGTTACATTTGCCCCACTTTGAATAGATGTGTGAGTAATACATTGATTCAAAGAATGTCTGATGTTGACTTCAAAAAGTTTGAGAATTCCTCACTTGATTGAACGAAATGTATGATGAGATTAGTCTTGCATGTGATTGAACTAAGAGTAATAGTATTGACTTTGAACTTGATCGAACAATAATTGATAATACAAACTCTAAAATTGATTGAACGAAGGTCGGTACGAAGCTTCTAAGGGCTGTAAGGTATCAATTCTGAACTTGATCGAATAAAAATTGATAATACTAACTCCAAACTTGATAACAAGAAGGTCAATATGAAGCTACTAGGAGGTTGATAAAGATATGAGAATATATAGGCATAGAAATCCAGCTTGTTTAGTGTTGAAGCCTTCTATCCCACAGTCCCTACTTGATCAACAAAAATTTCCACTGCCCTAGTCTTTTGATGATGAAGTCATTTGTTTCTTTTTGAGAAAGAATTTGATTGATTTTAACTGTGATCCTGCCCCCTTTGGAAAGAAATTGAAGGAAAAATAATAAAATCCATCTATAGAATGATATAGCACTTGAAATAGATTGATTGGATCAAGAAACAATCAATTAGAAGAGGTGATGAAGTGAAAGTGTGTTAAGTGAAAATACAATTTTACCAAGGTGACTACTTGAAAATGTAAATATTGAGTCTGATAAAATGATGTAGGACCAATATTTTGATGAATAGAGCCAGTGAATTATTTTATGAACATATAGAGAAATTTTGCATTTTTGGGAAACTGTCACAAATTTTTTATTGTTCTATCAAAAATAGTATTTGTGCGTTCGATTTCATTCCTGATAGACCCAAGAAGAAAATAATTGAATTTTGATAGTGCAGGAAAAGTTTTGGAGCTTCCAGACATCTCAAAAAGGTCAATATAAGTGTTGAAAAACACTTTTTACTTATTCATTTTCACTTTTATCCTAAGTAAATCTAGAGCTCTATAGAGAGGATGGTGGTCCCCATGGACAAACATCAATTCGAGCTAGCCTGATGATGCCTGTGCCCGACCCAGTATGCATTGTCGGTGAGTACATCAATACCCACCTGTTTATGCTTTTTGTTTGTCATTTTGTCAAATTTTGCAGTAGTTAGGAAGATTTTCATTCCCAATCCTATCTCGTATCCTGGCTTGCATCAGGTCAAACCCACAATGCATCCAATTTTCATGCAGAATTTTGGATCACACCCCATCAATTTAAGGTTGCATCATGTTAAAAAAAAATTTCTGTAGGAGCACACCTAGCTCTTTATTTTTGGCATGTACTAACTCTAGCCAAGTTAGGAGAGTTTATGTGGACCTTAGAAGGTCATTTTTTTTCACTAAGATGGATATGACTAGGTCAATCCATGTCTAGATAGGTTGCTTAGTTGGTTTTCTTTAGTTGTGTGTGTGTGAGGTAGTTTGGAAGCCTCTAGAAATCCAACCAAGGCATCAGGAACTTTTGATAAGCTACTTGGTATCATTGGAACTCGGCATACACTGGTGCCTGGAAACTTGGCCTACACTACAGCCAAGTTAACACTGCAGCCGAGTTAACACTGCAGCCGAGTTAACACTGCAACTCGGTCACCACTAGTAGGTCGGCCTACATTGGTGCCTAGCAGCTTGGCCAACACTAGAGCTTGGCTTACATTACTATTTATTAGCAATATTCAGTTGTAACGGCCTGTGAAAAGTAGATCTTGTCTTTTATGGACAGTATGGTTAGTGAAACCAGTCTTGAAGAGATTCTTGCAAATGAGTGGACCATTAGGGTTGTTTCCTATGAGAGGATGGTTACTAATAACATCCAAAAGCATTCATTTTAGAGATCTAGAAGGGAGACATTGTAGGAGAAGAGAAGCTACAGGAAAGTTAGAGATTTGCAGATTACTGTACTATTTTTTTTTGTTTCCAGTAATGAGAAGTTGTAGATTGTGTGTTTACTAGATATCAAGTCTCTTTGTGGTTCCTTTTGCATGCAAGTAGATTAGTTACCTTATTTTCTATTTTTCAAGTTATTATTTCTTCACCCTTTCTAGGTTGTAAGAAGTAATGGCCCCTCAAGATTCCTGAATCCATTGTGAGAATCATGTGTTTGGATGGAACTCGAGAGGAGCCCTTGTACATAGTTTCATTTTTGTTTTCTGTAGGAGAAGCAACAACAAAGAGTCTAGAGATCTTACCCTAGGTGAGCTTGGTAATAGTCCGGCTAGGGAAGAGAATGAAAGCAATGTTCAGAAAACATTGAATAAGAAAGTAGAATGAATCTATTTGTGTAGGTTCAACAAGAAGAATATGAAAAGAATTTTGATGGGGGACTGAGTCTCGAATGGGAGGTAAAGTTGAGAATGACTAACCTCAGTTTAGGGATGTGAAAACCCTAAGAGATCTAGGAGAAATATCCCAAAATGGATGCAAGCTAGTTCTATAGCAGCAACAAGACTACTATCCACATCATATTGGTATCAGAGCCCTAAAAGATCTTGGTGTGTGTTATTTGGATGTTATCTGTAGAAATGTCTGTCAACTCATCCAAGATGGTGACCAACACAGAATTCGCAAAAGATGTGGAAGATAAAAAGGAGGAGAATAGACTCCTAAGTTAGCCAAAATGGTGACTAAGTTGGAAGAAGTGCAGCTAAGGACTATAGAAGTTAGTGAATAGATGAGAGAAGCTAATGGAAAGGGTAAAGCAGTGGCAAAGGAAGACATTATTCTAGAGCCAGACCTTGTGCTTCAAGAAGAGCCATTATTGAAAGCATTGAAGCCAATGAGTGGTAAGTCCTTAGAAGGTGTGCCTCTATTTAGTGGCAAGATGGAACCAGAATTAATCATGGAATGGATAGAAAGTATTGAAAATTAATTTGATTATGATAATGTGACCAAAGCTCAGAAAGTAAGAATAGCCAAGACAAGGTTGAGAGGAATTGCTCTCACTTGGTGGAAGTTTGTCCAAGACGAGAGGAAAAAAGAAGGAAAGAACCCCATAACTAGTAGGAAAGGTATGGTGGCCAAGATGAAGGAAAATTATGTTCCTGATGAATATGAAGTGCAGTTGCACAAAAGAGACAGAATCTAAGACAAAAATATTTAGAAGTCAGTTCCTACACCGAAGAATTTCACAAACTATGCTTAAGGTCGCATGTGATGGAAGAAGAAAACTTGAAAGTGGATAGGTACTTGAATGGACTCAAGTGGAGTATCCAAGAGGAAATTAGTCTCTTAAACCCCAAGAATGTACACCAATGTTACCAGCTAGCCCTCAAGGTGGAGGAAAAATTCAAGAAGAAGCAAGATTCAAACAATAGAGGAAGAGGAAGAGACAACAGAGGTCATAGAGGAGGATATGGAGGAAGAAATTAGAGTGAGTCAAAAATCAGTGAGAATCAAGGAGAATCCAGTAACACAAGAGATAGTTATAACCATGGAAGGGGTTCAAATAGTAGTTAAAGATGAAGAACTAATAACCAAGGAAGAGGATCCTACTTCTCTTCAATGAAGTGTTACAACTGTTAGCAATTTGGACATCCTGCATATCAGTGTCCTAAAAAAGGTTCTACTTCTCAAGGAGGTGGGAAAAGAGTTAACTATGTCCAAGAAGAATAAAGTTGCAGCAGCAAGCCATCTGAGGTACCATTAGAATCAGAAGAAGGTGAGAACCTCATGATAAGGAGGACCTTAATCAGAGAGCTAAGAAAAGAAGAACCAAGCTAAAGGAGAGCACTCTTTAGAGTGAAGTGCAAGATTACAGGAAAGGTGTGTAGAGTCATTATTGATTCAGGCTCAACTGATAATATCATTAGTGAAGAGGCAACAAAAAAATTAAATTTGAAAAGGATTCCACATGAAAACCCATACAAGGTTACATGGCTCAACAAAGGACAACATGTGTTTGTAGGAGAACAAGCATGGGTAGAGTTCACCATTGGAAAGTATAAAGACATAGTTCTATGTGAAATTATTCCCATGGATACATGCCATCTTCTACTTAGAAGGCCACGAAAATTTGATAAGAAAGCCATGCATGATGGAACCAAGAATGCATGCTCATTCAAGAAAGATGGGGTTGTAACACCCCAAAATTAGCATCTTGCAACTCTAACCTATTTTGTTGCATTTGTTACTCTTCTGAATCATTAAAGTCCTATTATACTAGGCAATTATGAGTTTTGACTGACTCTACTCAACCTGAGTGTCAACTGCAGAAACATCTAAAACTGAAGAATCTAAAGATAGTTCTGATGAGGATAGTTTTCCTTATCCTATTCCTCCAGACCTAGCAGCATTCTTTGCTGAGCCAGATGACTTTATACCGCATGTCAGTACAATAGAAATTGACAATGATTTTAATGACACCACTTCACTTGCTCCATTAACTTATGAGGAGTGGAAAGAAATACAAACTATAAATCCAGGTCATCAGGGTGATTTATACATACCTCCACACTTTCAAGAATAGTTTGAACAAGAATCACAGTCACTTCGCACTACACAAGAAGCCACTGATGCTAAAAACACTAATGAGGTATCTAGGTCAAAAGGTGCTCATCTAACCATAGCAGAGGTTCTAGGTAGAACTCATCACAACTAGGGACAAAGGGTTGATTTCACCCATGTTCTTGATATGACATCCAATGATGAAATAGACTCTCATGAGTATGAGTTTGACAACTTGTCATATGCCATCTCTAATAGAGATACAGATATAGTTCACACATGTGAAAACCTTCTCAAAGTAGGTGAAGGGTCTAGTGTAAGGAAAAATGAGCCTGACTCCATAGATGTTAACATTTTGTCTACTACGATCGCTAGGAATCAAAGGAATTTGACTATACCTCTGGATGAGATTGCTTGAGGTCTCGACTTACTTGTCCATGCTTTCGATGATTATACCATGAACACACTTGAACCCATCACTTCTCTTTCACCTCACCATCCTGAGCTTATAGATTGGAACTCTACCTCCCCATCAAATGAAGTCCTTACATTCTAGAATGATTACCCTCTTTCCTATTACCTCCATGTTGTCAACCCCATAACGTCCTCCACTAGCAAAGAAAGTTTCAACATGACTGAGGCTGACATCAAGTATCTTAGTCATAAAATCAAAAGAAGAAAAAATAGGCACTCTGATGGTGAAAACCACATTGTGGCAGTATCAGAGCTTAAAACAGTCAAAATAAAAGACGTATCCAAGGGTGAAAACCTCTTTGAGGCACCTGAGGATGATATACTTGATGCACTTCTAAGTCATTTCTAGGAAAGATCATCTATGCTTATTAAACCAACTCAAGCAATCAACTTGGGTACAGAAGCTGAACCTCAGATCATTCATTTGGCACAATCACTATCCGAGGCAGAAAGAGAGGAATTAATTACATTCTTCAGGAGAAAAAACATAAACTTCACATGGAAATATTTAGACATGCCAGGATTAGACCCTAATCTAATCATGAACCATTTTCCCATTGCACCATGCATCAAGCCCGTCAAGAAAAAGCTTCAAAAAATGCATCCACATGTAGCTCTACTTGTCAAAGCTAAATTAGAGAAACTTCTTAAGGTAGTGTTTATCAGAGTAATTGACTATGCAGAATGGATCTCTAACATTTTTCCGGTCCAAGTCTACATAGACTTCAGAGACTTAAATTTGGCATGTCCTAAGGATGATTTTCTATTGCCCAATATTGATATGACTGTAGATATGACAGCAGGGTATAAAATGTAATCACTAATGGATGGTTTCTCTGGCTACAACTAGATAAAGATCGCACTAGAGGACCAAGAGAAAATTTCTTTCAATGTCCATGGGGCACTTTTTGTTGGAATGTCATACCCTTTGGACTAAAAAATGCTAGTGCTACATATCAGAGAGCTGCCACTACTATATTTCATGACATGATGCATAAAAAAATGGAAGATTATGTGGATGACACCCTAGCTAAGAGCATGCATGGAGAGAAACATCTTGCGGATCTAGGTCCTATACTAGATCACATGGAACAGTTCAATCTGAGGCTCAATCCTAAGAAATGTGCATTTGGCGTAACATCTGGAAAATTGCTTGGCTATATCATCTCTGCCAAAGGAATTGAAGTGGATCCTGTGAAAGTATAAGCTATCATGGAAATTCCACCACCAAAGAATATCAAACAAATGAGATGACTTCAAGGATGACTATAGTCTATGCGGTGTTTTAACTCACAACTGGCAGACAGTTCACAACCATTCACCAAGACTTTACACAAAGGTGTGACTTACCAATGGAACAAAGAATGTGATGAAGGGTTCACACAAATTAAATAGTATCTTACAAACCCACCAATCTTGATTCCTCCTATTCTTGGGAAACCGCTTATACTTTACATCTCTGCTACAGATGCATCATTGGGTATCCTATTGGCTCAAGAAGATCAACACAACAAAGAAAGGGCTATCTATTACATTAGCAAAACTCTGGTCTCATATGAAACAAAATATTCTTCTATAGAGAAGGCTTGCCTTGCAGTGGTATTTGCTTCACAAAACTACAACACTACATGTTGGCTCATACTACACGCCTAATTGCTAAAATTGATCCTCTAAAATATTTTCTTAGTAAAGCTACCCTCACAGGTAGACTAGCTAAATGGGTCATGCTTCTCAGTGAATTTGATATTGAGTATGTAGAAATGAAAGTATTCAAAGGACAAGTGATTGCAGATCAATTGGCAGAAGCACCTCTAGTAGATCATCAACCATTGCACATTGAATTCCCAAATGAGTACATATTACTTCTCACACATCAATCCTAGACTATGTTCTTTGATGGTTATTTTACCCAACAAGGGTCAGGTTTTAGGATACTATTCATTACACCTCAAAGGTACTCTTTACCAAAAGCATATAAGATGTTGTTTCCTTGTACAAACAATATTGCTGAGTATGAAGCCTTAATCAATGGTATGAAGATCGCCCTTGAGTGCCAAGTAGATGAACTCAATGTCCTTGGAGATTCACAGTTAGTCATCAATCAAGTAAATGATATCTATCAGACAAAAGATGAAAAGTTGGTGCCTTATAAATGGTTGGTTGATGACCTCAAAAAGTATTTGGTTCACATCAAATTTCAACAAGTTCCAAGGGTAGAAAATAAAGCAGCAGATTCCATGGCTACTCTTGCCTCCATGCTACAGATGTCAGAAAATGATTTTCAACGTGAATTCCTAGTGGAGATGTTACGCTACCCAATTCCCCCATGATTCCTAGATGATCTATTCTGTCATTGAACATGATTCATTTTTCTACCATCATATCTTTTCCTACCTTTGTGACCAGATTATTCTGGACACTTATACCCTGAATGAGAAATGTCAATTAATCCACATTGCTTCATGGTTTGTCATCATAGCTAATGACTTGTATAGGCGTAGTCTATATGGTGCCCTCCTTAGGTGTTTAGAACTCAATGAGTCCAAATGTGCATTAGTAGAGGTACATGAAGGCATCTGTGGGTCTCACTCTAATAGTTTGACATTGGCCCATAAACTTATTAGAGCTGGTTACTATTGGCCAGATATGGAAAAGGAAGCTACACAGTTTTCTAAGTCTTGCAAATAGTGTCAACTACATGGTAATCTGATTCATGCTCCAGCCAAGGGGCTTATTCCCTTCATTACTTTCTAGCCATTTCAACAACGGGCCTTTGACTTGGTGGGTTAGATTTATCCCTCCTCCTCAAATGGATATAAGTTCATAATCATAGCTATGGACTATTTTACCAAGTGGGTTGAGATGGTCCCTCTCACCATTGCCAATGGAAAATTAGTAGCTATGATCATTCTCAACTACATCATCTGTAGGCATGGTGTACCCTCAGCAATAATCACTAATAATAGGGGGCAATTCAAAAACAAGGATTTGACAAAGCTATGCTCTAAGTTCAAAATTACTCAGCATTGGTCTTCCATCTATTATCCCCAAGGTAATGGACAAGTGGAAGCATCCAAAAAGACAATCCTTAAAATCCTACATCACACAGTGCACAAATCTGGATGAGATTGGCATCTCTAAATCATTCCAGCTCTATGGGCATATAGGAAAAGCATAAGAAAACCAAGAGGGGCTATGCCCTATGCCTTGTTTTATGGAGCATATGTTGTGTTACCAATTGAGGTTGATATTCCTTCTCTACAAGTTTCCCTGAAAGGCCTCATTACTAATGAAGATAACAAAATATCTCAGCTACAAGAGCTAGAACTACTTGATGAATGTCAGCAAGTGGCATTGGATCACCTTAGAAAATATCAAAAAAGGATGTCCAAGACCTATAACAAGAAGTTTAGACCAAGGGATTTCTAAGCGGGTGACCTCGTTCTGAGGGAGAACCCTAAGAATCAACAACGTCAGATCTAGAAAGGAAAATCTGAACCAAATTGGCTTGGTCCGTATGTTGTCACTGTAGTGTTTGGGATTGGCACCTATCAACTTTTTACTACTGAAGGAGAACAACTCAAAGAGCCTATCAACGCTCTTCATCTAAAATGGTTCTACAAATGAGACATCTTCAGTGTGCTCATGTATATAGTAAAGTCCTTAAAAAATTCTAAAAGTCTAAAAAAGTCCTGAAAAAATGATCATCTTAGTGAAAACCTAGCAATAGGCACTTTGATGTATCTCCAAAAAATCATATATTCCTAAAATACAAAAAAATTAAAAAATTGAAAAATACAAAAAAAAAAAAGAAAAAGAGAAAAGTGTCATTGATGAAAACCTGGCAAACAGGCGTCATGGTAGCAAAAAAAGAATTTCTGCCAAGAAGGTGAAAACCTAGTAAACAGTCGCCTCTTGTTCCACATTGCTAAATCTATTGCAGCACCACTTGGATTTTTGCATTTTCTTTCCTGCATTGTTGCTTTCCTTCTTTCCTACTTGCATTTTCTTTTCTGCATGCTTTCATTTCCCATCAAGACACCAACTTACATGGATTGAAACTGGTCATACTCTCAAGGGCAACCCTCCTAGTCTAGGGGGCACTATCTTATCACCTTTCAAGATCTACTTTGCGAGAGTCACTAGTGGTTCTCACTGCGTCTGCCTACTGTCGCTTAGCTTATACTGAGTTCTCTCTTCACTTGAGAATCTCTCTCACATCAGTCACCAGTGGTTCTCACCGCATCTGCCTACTGATGTCTAGCTCATACTATGATCTCTTCACTTGAGAATCTCTCTCACGTCAGTCACTAGTGGTTCTCACTACATCTACCTACTATCATTGTACTTTTGAGATTTCTCACATCTGTTATAGTTGGAGTTGTACTCAAATTCTCTATCTATCAATACTCAGTCTTGATGATTCTTTCTTTAGTTTGTACATAGGTTTTGGTCACTTTTGTGACACTTTGGTTCCTTTGCGAGCCCTCCTAACTTGACACTGATTCAAGGCTATATGGCTAGGGGAAACCAAATCTAGTTTGTCCTTGCAACATACGTGAAGTCAGTTGTCACTACTTGGGGGCACGGGTCCCCAATTTGATCGCATCTTTGGTTTACACCAGATTTAGTAATCTTGTCACTTCTTAAGGACAACTCGCTACTAACAAAAACTGGTGTTTTTCAACACCCCTATAAACAGTGTTTCTCAACACTATCTTTGGATGCATCTGTGTTTTTTTAACACACATCAGATATCTCAAACGTAAACATTTATCGATAACAATCAAACACAATGCACTCACAAGCACAACGGTGTTTCTCAACACCTCATGCACCTATACATTCTCAAACTTTGAAACTGGCTGAGCTATGCTTGAATCTTTCTTGGTATGCTGTCTATTCTTATGGATTTGATTGATATTTTCTTTATCTACTGCTTGTTGGTGTAGTCTCGATGATCCAACAATGTCAAATAAATAGGGTGTATGTGATATGAGCTCCTGCACTAAGGTGGAATAGCCTCACATCCCTCAATCTTGTTTATTTGTATGCCATGGTGAGGTCAGTACTATCTCCTTGCCTGTTATTGCTCTATTTGTTTACACATGATCGCACTCATGGTCATCTTGGCTTTGAATGCCTCGATGCTAGTGTACTCTTGCAACATTAACTAGAAATAATGTTCAGATCTTCTTGGCTTTTGTGCCCTGGTGCTTACATTTGTTTCCTATATTTTATCTGATGCAAGTCATATTCATATCCTTATGGTTGCATTATGCCACCAGTAAGGGTTCTATCGACTTCATTGTTCCAAAAAAAATTCTCAATGATGATGATTTTATGATGGGTCTCACAACCATGTCCTATAATTGCACATTCATATTGCATCTAGCATAGGATTGCATTTTCATTCTAGACTTGCATGGTGGCGGCAATTTGATGTTCACTTCATTGCATTCTCCTAGATTTGTACATTGGGGAGTTCTTATTCAGAGTCCCATTTTCATCATGACTGCCCAAGCATTTGATCTTCGCTCTCACTCTTCAAAAGTGACTATATCGACCGCTCTGAATCCATTTTCGTGATTGAAATTGAAATCTGACACTTCTATATAGCTCAAAATTGCATTTTAATTTTTTTTGGGACCAACGCGTTTGGACGCTTGTGCAGTTGACTTTCTGACGTCACTTTCTTGTCAGAATCACATCTAATCAACATTTTCTCAAATCTTTGACTTTTTTTTCCCTCAAAAAGTCAACTATGGTCAACTCTAGTCAACTTGGTCAACTAGACATTAAAATCACTCAAAATTGATTCTAAATCTTCCAAATTCTTCCATAATCTATTTTGAGTTCTTCTTTCTCTCTGATTCAACATCTATCTACAATGTTTCACTCTCCATCATCATTATGACGTGTCATATTTCCATTTCGCTCCTGAGGGGGTAGGATGATTACATCATTGAATCTATTCCAATCAATCTGATTTGATTTTCAAAAATCCTCACTGCTAGGGGCATCTCATCACTTGGGGCATGTTCAATTTTTTGTACTTCATAGTCAAAAATAGATACTCCACAATTAATAGGGGCATCTCTGGTCCCTACTTCTCATCATCTTTTAAGTATCTGAGAAATCTAACTCAGATTCTTGAGGATCAAGCTTCATTTTGGAGATGATTTTTGAAAACTCATCTATTGGGAATTGCGACAATCTAACCCTGACTCCTGAAAATCAAGCTCCATTCTGGAGATGATTCTGATACTTGATCTAACCAGTGTCTGGGAAATCTAACCTAGATATTTGGGGACTAAGCTTCATTCTAGAGATAGTCCTAAAAACCTCTATTTACTATCTTTTGAGACAGGTATTAGGGCAATCTAACCCTGACTGCTGAAGGTTAAGCCTCATTTTGGGGATAGCCTTGTGAAAGATGTCAATCAAACCAGTGTCTTGGAACTCTAACCTAGATATTGGGGGACTAAGCTTCATTCTGGAGATAGTCCTAAAATCTATATTGATTATCTTGTTGGACAGGTATCGGGGCAATCTAACCCTGACTCCTGAAGGTTGAGCCTCATTCTGGGGATAGTCTTTTGAAATATATCAAATATAATAGGTATCAGGGCATTCTAACCCAGATCCCTGAGGAGAAAGCTTCATTTTGGAGATGATTCTCACAATCTTAATCTATTAGGTATCAAGGAAATCTAACCCAGATCCCTGAGGATCAAGCTTCATTCTGGAGATGACCCTTGAAAACTCTATTTGACTGGTATCTCAGCAACCTAACCTAGACTTCAGAGAGTCAAGCTCTATCCTTGAGATGGCTTTGAAATCTTCATCAATTGATCTTTGCATCACCAATGTTCAAATTTATTCTTCTGTGCTTCAGGCATCAGACTATTCTTTGAATCAATGCGCTGCTCACACATCAATTCAAAGAGGGGCAAAATGTAACACCCCAAAATTGGCATCTTGCAACTCTAACCAATTTTGTTGCATTTATTATTCTTTTGAAACATCAAATTCCTATTGTACAAGGCAATTATGAGTTTGGACTGACTCTACTTGACCTGAGTGTCAAATGCAGAAAATCCTAAATCTGCATTAATCATACATTATATTTAATTCCTAAATATCTATTGGCTAAACAAACCCTATGGTTGAATTAATTTAATTATAAAGTCCTAGCACATTAATTAAATTAAATTCACCCCTTGTAGCTAAAACACATAAAAATGAATTAAATAAATATCCTCATTTCAATAATTGAATTTAATTATTTAAATAATTGAGAAAAACACATTTATGAGGTCATATTTATTTAATTAATTAAATATTCTCTCAAAATCTTATCTTCAGTTCAAAAATAGAAGTTTTGAATTAACTATGCTTTAAAGAGAAAGAAAACAGTTAAATCATAAATAAAACTGTTAAATCAAAAGAGAAAAGAATTAAATCAAAGAAAGAAAATAGTTGAAGCAAAGGGAAAACAATTTATTGTATTCTTTTAAAGAAATATTTCTATTTTAAACTAGATTTTCTATTTGTTTTATTTCAAAAAGGAAAATTTCTATTCTGATCACCTCTGAGTCTATAAAAGAACTCCCATCTCTCATTCAAATCCCTTCCTAAATTTCTAGTCATATGCATTGTTAGAATACTGAATTGTTGCTACATTCTTAGTTCATAATCTCATATAGAATAATCTCATTTTGCAATAGATAAATTTTAATTTCTAGAATAATCTCATTGAAATCATGGCATAGTTTTAATCTCATTTCTAGTTTAAATGGATCATTTAGATTAATTTTGCATGTTTTATTTCTAGATTAATCATTGCATTGCATTCATGGAAGCATAAATCCTTCAGTCTAGATTGGTCTATGGTTGTGATACTCTCATTCTGAGAGCTATTTTGAAACCCCATCTGGATAGAAGGAAATTGGTCGAATCATACAGGCATGTAGGATGAATAATTCATATTCACTTCTATATGTATCTGATGAATAAGGACTATGTTGAAGTGTATGGTTGATTGACAAGATCAAATATACCACATACAGGGGTGACTTTCAAAATTTAGTCCTTGATAGAAGAAGGAGAGATGAAGACATCAAGTCCAAGTGTGCTCATGGTTGGTGAGAAGGAGTTCTTGAAGACTCTAGGAAAAGGAGAAGGAGTTGGATTTTCTTTAGTATTGAAGCCAAAAGATGAAGTGGCTGTCAAGAAATCAGAAATACCGAATGAGGTAAAAGAAATACTTGAAGAGTATAGAGATATTGTGAATGATGTCCAGCCCACTCCCCTACATCCTAAGAGACTTGTTAGCCACAAGATTGACTTCATACCAGGAGCTACAGTATCCAACAAAGTTGCCTATAAGATGACCCCTCAACAAAATTAGGAGATAGCCAAGCAAATCAGAGGGTTATTAGACCAAGGCCTAATTAGAAAGAGCATAAGCCCATGTATAGTCCCTACTATTATAGCACCTAAGAAAGGAGGATCTTGGAGACTTTGTACTGATTCTAGAGCCATAAATAGAATCACCATTAGGTATAGGTTCCCAATACCTAGAATTGAAGACCTAATGGAATGTTTAGGGGGGGGAAAGTACTTTAGCAAGATTGATCTTAAGAGCGGCTACCACCAAATTAGAATTAATGAAGGAGATGAATGGAAGACATCCTTCAAAACTACAGAAGGTTTTTATGAAGGGATTGTAATGCCATTTGGTTTGTCTAATGCTCCCTCAACTTTTATGAGGTTGATGAATGAGGTATTGGTAGAATGCATTGGTAAATTTGTTTTTGTCTACCTAGATGAAATTTTAGTTTTCATAAGAACTAAGGAGGAGCATATTAGGCATTTGAAAATTGTTTTCAAGAAATTTCATGATGAAAAGCTAATGATCAATTTGGAGAAGTGTGACTTCATGAAGCCAGAGCTTGTATATCTTAGTTTTGTTTTGTCATAGGGTAACCTGAAAAGGGACCAAGAAAAGGTGGATGCCATTCTAAGTTGGCCTACTCCCAAGGTTTCCACTAAGGTGAGAAGTTTCCATGGTTTAGCTCAGTATTATAGAAAGTTCATTAGACATTTCAGTGGGATTTGTGCACCTATGTTAGAGACAATTAGAGGTGGGATGAAGACAAAGTTTCAATGGACACCACAAGATGAAAAAGGGTTTGAAACACTTAAGGAGAAGATAGAATAGTTTCCTACTCTAGTTCTTCCAAGCTTTGATAAGATTTTTATAGTAGAATGTGATGCAAGTAATGTGGCCATTGGGGATGTCATAAGCCAAGAAGGAAGACTAGTAGCTTTCCATAGTGAGAAGCTAAATGATGCAAAGAAGAAGTACTCTTCTTATGACTTAGAGTTGTATTCTCTAGTCCAAGCACTCAAGAAGTTGAGGCACTACTTTCTGCCAAAGGAGTTAATAGTATATACTCATAACCAAGCTCTCAGCTTCCTTAACTCAAGAAAAACTTAGCAGCAAACACATGAAGTGTGTGGAGTATCTACAAGCCTACACTTTCAATATCAAGCATAAAAAGGGGTTACAGAACAAGGTTGTTGATGCATTGAGCAGAAGGCTTCTCATAGTCCAAGAAGTTCAGCTACAAAGTATGTGTATTGATAGCTTCAAAGACCTATATGTTGAAGATGAAGATTTTGCTCAAATCTACAAGGTATGCAAGGAGTTTAAAAACAACTTTCATGGTGAGTTATTTGAATATACCTTGCAGAATGATTTATTTTTTAAAGGAGGTCAACTTTGTGTTTCTAAAGGGTCTAGGAGAGAGAATTTGATTTAGGAAAAACATAATGGAGCACTTAGTGGTCATTTTGGAGTTAGTAAGACTCAAGAGCTAGTCATTAGGTTCTATTTTTGGCCTAGAATGAATAGAGATGTTAGACAGTATGTTGAGAGTTGTGTAGTGTGTCAAAAAGAAAAGGGAACATCTTCTAATGTAGGCCTTTATCAGTCACTTCCAATCCCAACTAGACCATGGGAATGCATAAGCATGGATTTTGTAGTTGGGTTGCCAAGAACAGGGTAGGGATATGATAGTATTTTTGTTGTTGTAGACAGATTTAGTAAGATGGCACATTTTATACCTTGAAAGACTATTCATGATGCTTGTAACATTGTACAATTGTTTTTTAGTGGAGTGGTGAGGATCCATGGACTCCCACTTAGTATTGTTTCAGATAGGGACACAAAGTTCATGAGCCATTTTTGGAAGACCTTATGGCAAAAGCTTGGCACTAACTTGTCTTTTGTATCTGCCTATCATCCACAGATAGATGGCCAAATAGAGGTGGTTAATAGAAGTCTTGGTAACTTGCTGAGATGCCTCACAAAGGAGTATGGTCAAGCATGGGACCAACTCATTGGGAAAGATGAATACACATAAGATGATAGAGTAAATAGAATGACTCATAAGAGTCCTTTTGAAAATTTTTATGGCTTTCACCCAAGAGGAATTTTTGAAATTAGAGAATTGAAGGAAGGAATGCATGGTAGTGGATATGTTGAGGAATTTTATCATTCAATGAGGGAAGTACATGAAAGTGTGAGAAAGAACTTGATTGAGAATGCTGAAAAGGTAAAGAAAAAGGTGAATGCAATAAAGAGGGATGTTCAGTTTTAGATTGGAGACTTTGTGATGGTACACCTGAACAAACATAGGCTACAAAAAGGTATTCCTCACAAGATATAGATGAGGAGGATAGGTCCATGTAAGATACTTACAAAGTATGGAAATAATGCATACAAGGTGGAGCTTCCTGAAGACATTGGGTTGTCACTAGTTTTCAACATTGTAGATTTGATAGCATACAGAGGACCTATTCAAGATGCTGATCAAAACCTTCAAGAGGTAATACAAGAGGTAAAAGATCTAAAATTAACCCCTACTCCATCCATGATAGCTAAAAAGATACTAGACTCAAGGGTCTACAAGAAGACTAGGAACAAAGGCTATATGGAGCACCTTGTCAAATGGCATGAAAAAGGATATGTTGATGCTACTTGGATCAGAGAAATAGACTTCAAGAGGTTGGGAATTGATCCAAACATGCTCAATCCAAGGATGGATTAACCTTTCTTTTTTCTAGGGGAGTATGGTTTAGGAGCACACCTAGCTCAAACCCCTAGCTCTTTATTTCTGGTATGTACTAATTCTAGCCAAGTCAGGAGAGTTTGTGTGGACCTTAGAAGGTCATTTTTTTTTCCCTAAGATGGATATGACTAGGTCAATTCATGTCTACATGGGTTGCTTAGTTGGTTTCCTTTAGTTGTGTGTGTGTGAGGTAGTTTGGAAGCCTCTAGAAATCCAACCAAGGCATCGGGAACTTTGGATAAGCTACTTGGTATCAATGGCACTCGGCATACACTAGTGCCTAGGAACTCAGCCTACACTGCAGCCGAGTTAACATTGCAGTTGAGTTAACACTAGAGCCGAGTTAAAACTATAGCCGAGTTAACACTACAGCTGAGTTAACACTACAACTCGGCCACCACTAGCAGGTTTGCCTACATTGGTGCCTAGCAGCTCGGCCAACACTAGAGCTTAGCTTGCATTACTGCTTCTCAGGAATATTCAGTCGTAATGGCCCGTGAAAAGTGGATATTGTCTTTTATGGACAGTATGGTTAGTGAAACAATTCCTGAAGAGAATCGTGTGAATGAGTGGACCGTTAGGATTGTTTCCTATGAGAGGATGGTTACTAATAACATCCAAAAGCATTCATTTTAGAGATTTAGAAGGGAGAGATTGTAGGAGAAGAGAAGCTACAGGAAAGTTAGAGATTTGCAGATTACTATTTTGTTTTGTTTTGTTTCTAGTAATGAGAAGTTGTAGATTGTGTGTTTAGTAGATATCAAGTCTCTTTGTGGTTCCTTTTGTATGTAAGTAGATTAGTTACCTTATTTTCTATTTTTCAAGTTATTAGTTCTTCACCCATTCTAGGTCGTAAGCAGTAGTGGCCGCTCGAGATACCTAAATCCATGGTGAGAATCATGTGTTGGGATGGAACTCCAGAGGAGCCCTTGTACATAGTTTCCTTTTTGTTTTCTGTAGGAGAAGAAACAACAAAGAGTCCTAAGATCTTACCCTAGGCGAGCTTGGTAATAGTCTAACTAGGGAAGAGAATGAAAGAAATGTTTAGAAAACATTGAATAAGAAAGTAGAATGAATCTATTTGTGTAGGTTTAGTAAGAAGAAGATGAAAAGTATTTCAATGGGGGATTGAGTCTTGAATGGGAGGTAAAGTTGAGAATGACTTACCTTAGTTTAGGATTGTGAAAACCCTAAGAGATCTAGGAGAAAGATATCAGAATAGAGCCAAGCTAGTTCTATAGTAGCAACAAGACTACTAACCACATCATTTTTGCATCACTTTTTGTAAAATTTTTCTCATTTTTTTACTATCACATCCTGTGAAAATAATATCGCACCCTTTGTCCTATGTCACATCCTATCAAAATAGGATTGTTTCCCAGATTCCCTATGATATTCGCTAAATCATGCATCACATATGGTATGCAAGATCACACCTGGGAAAAATAATGTCATTTTCTATTTAGGAGTTAGTTTCTATTCAATTTGACTATTTTTCCTCTTTCTGAAGGCCAAATAAACTTAACCTATTTGATTTTTTGCATAGTTTCCTTAGCTAGGGTACTAATGTAAACCTATAAATGTGTTCTTTAACAAATTGAATTTGAGGTTGTATATTTTTTAGGACCTCATCCTTCACGAGTCCTTTCCTTTTCTAGATCCTTGACAACTAATGAGATACAAATTATAGGGGTTCTCATATTGACGTCACTAATAGCTTTACCCAACATTAGGGTAAATCAAGGGTTGTTGATTGCTATGGCCGAGAGATGGAACTCAGAGCACAACACTTTCCATTTCCCGACTGGTGAGATGACCATCACACTAGAGGATGTGTGGTGTATTATGTGTATACCAATCATTAGTCGAGAGGTATAGTTTGAGTTGCGCTTTGCCATAGTGATCACTTCTGCATAAAGATACTTTGTAGATATGACTATAGTCCATCATTATCTAGTCACTACAATATTTTACCCATTTATCTTGCAAGATTGATTGGAGGTATCCTCATTCCTTATAGAGGTCAGCATGGATTCATGTGCGGCTAGGTAGAGGTCTTAGAGAAAATGGTCATCTCATATCATATATTTGGCTGGGGTAGTTGCATATTAGCCCATATGTACAAAGAGCTACATGAGATTGTATATGAGTACTCTTAGAGTATGATAGTAGGGATATTTATTTTAAAGATCTGGTCTTGGGGGGACATCCTAGTTACACAAATGATTGTAGATAGGTAGAGAGCACCTGAGCAGACATATGTATACATGTATTTAGGATTTATCTAGCAGCACATATGTATACATGTATTCAAGATTTACCTGAGACTGCACAGTTGGAGATTAGTCTGATGGTCACATTCATATGGGATTACCTTCCTGATGTTGCAAATGGTGGGTGTACAGATGTATATCTTGCCTATGTGTTACAGTTTCCATTTTATTGATTTACAACACCCGATGAGGTATCTCCTCATAAAGATGATGCCCTTGATTATGATCCTACGGATGATAGACATGTGAGAGGTAGAGGATGAGCTCAGAGAGATGGGAGAGGTGGGGGTGGTAGGGATGGTGATAGAGATGGTAGACATCCTCTCCAGGATAGAGGTCAGAGACTTGGCCAAGATGATCGAGGAGATGATAGAGATGATAGGGGTGGTGGAAGAGTGGGTGGCAGGAAAAAAAGAATCTAGTCCGTGCCTTCATAGATAGATCTAGGTCCTTTATTGACTAGGTAGAAGAAGCAATAGAGACCATCAGGACAAGTGTTGAGTGGAGGAGGTGGACCTCCTAGACAAGATCCTCCTAGGGATACTGGTAGAGATATTGGCAAGGATGGAGATTCATTATCACAATGCTATAAAGAGTGAGAGAATCTAAGAGCTCGGATCATAGCCTTGATGAATTTTCTGGCAGATAGGGATAGGAAGTTGAATGTGATGAGATCAAAGAGATATTTCCATGCCTGCACAACTAATCATTAGGGACAGAAAGCTGCATATTACTTTTCTTTATATTGCATTACTGTGCCACAACCTCAAAGATCTCCTCTATATTCCATTTTTGCGTAGCAGACAGAGGGAGCTATGCCTCCACTAGCTCATCATCCTAGATCTGATGCACCACCTCCTTCTCCTCCTCCTCTAGATCAAGGAGAGGGTGGTAGACACGCCTGATTCATGTACGATATCTAAGATATTTTTGTATATTGATCATGTTGAGATCATCCATTATACTGTAGATTTTTATACATGTATATATGTTTAATCATGATCGCACTGATACTCTTTGTAGATAGTTCCACATTTTTAATCTTAGTATTCACTGATATATATCTGAGATAGTTTTTTTTTTATTCTGACATGTTCATGAGTTATCTTGTTTGATAGATGTTTATATTGATCCACATTGTGATTATGTACATGGTCTTTGATGATAAATTCATGTGATGACATCGTTTATGTTCTATGATTTGTTAATGATATATAAATGTGTTTTGAATGATTCTAGATGAAAATGTAAATGTATGTTTTTGAGATTTTCTTCATGCAAATATATGTATGGATGCACTTAGGATGTAAAAATAAATGCAATTCTTGAATGCTTTGTTTTTGAATGAACCATGAAATCATTTTAAGCTTAATTATTTATGGTGTTCTAAAAATGAATCATGCAATATTTAAATGCATCTAAATGCTGACTCTTAGGACTGTCACTAATTTGTATACATTGTAGCATTTTTATCATCATCGGGCATTTGTGTAATTGACATCATTAGATAGTACAACTATCACTAATACCCAGAGAGTATCATGAAATTATGAATACTATGTTTATTAGATGCAATGTCAAAAATAAACCTAAGAATCAAGGCATAGAGGCTAGGATGACTTGTCAGTTATCTCCTTTTGCTTTAAGAATCATCTTCTATTTGTGAGTAATGTAAGATATGTAGCTCACAATGACCTTCAATATTCATATCCTTGGGTACATAATGTGTTGTACACCTTACTTTGAAATTGATTTAGAAATAGACAAGGAAATTGGTTCAACCTTATCATATTTTACACATAACAAGGATTAAGATATATGCGGTTATCAACTCATGTTGTCAGCTCTTACCATAAACATCCAAGTTAGGTTAAATTTATAGGATCATTGAAACAATCACCATACACATAAAACCAAGAAAAGATTATGCACCATGTCCTTGTGACTCTTTGTCTTTGAATAGATGTCATGGAGTAAATTGGAAGACATAACAATAAAAAATTGATAATCAATCAAAGAAAAATTATAACTGCTTACATACCCCTAGTTTGAAACATCATCGGAACATAAAAGAGTCATAATCAAACAAAGATCAGTCTATGTGTGTTTAAGTAGTATTGAGGAATACCGTTGATTCATTGTTCAAGAATAGTAGAGAGATCATCAATCATAACTTGGAATCAAGCAATATGTTTTTTTTATGTCTGAGTAAGTGAGATGAACTTTGTCAGCAATTGCAATCCAATGTAGCGTTTAGGAACATTGTTTGATTAAAGTGTTGAGAAACACTAGTATAATGTCGGTTATAGGTAGGTGGTGTTTAAGAAACACCCTTGTTTTTATAGTGATGTTTTGATGCAAGTATTAAGAAATATTGTTTGTAGTGGAAAACCATCCTAGAAAGGAACCTATGACAACCTAGAAAATGCAGACCAAACATGCTAGAAGAGATGCCCCCAGTGCAGAATGGCTATTTTTGATACACAAATGCAAACAAATCCCAAGGGAGGATAGGAAATTTGTAAGGAATTATGACTCAACCAATAGCACAAGTGTGATCTTGAAGGATTAGTGTCCATTAATAGATGGAGAACGGAGTACAAGTGATGCCTATTTTCCAAGTTTTCACCACTCAACAAAGCTTTTTTGTTTTACTACCAAGATGCCTGTTTGCTAGGTTTTCTCCAAGGCACTCTTCTATTTTTATAATTTTTTATTTTTATTTTTTCCTTTTTTTGGTTAGTATAAAGGTGCATGTTTGCCAGGTTTTCACAAAGGATACCTTTTTCAGGACTTTTTCCATTATTTTTGGCTTCTTTTAGGATCAATTTTCTGATTTTTTTTTGGTATTTTTTAAGAACTATTTCCACTACACAGGCCCTATCAGCTTGATTTCAAGCATAGAACCCCTTCAAATGTAGAGTATTGATGGGATTAGGAAGGACATATACCTCAGGTGTAGCTAATTTGTAAGGTCCACCCCATTTCCACCTTTCCCTCGACACTTCGATGTCGAAGGATTAAGGGGTGTTGTAGTATCTGGATGATTGGTAAATCTCTAATAGAATTGTACCTCGGGATAGAAATATCTATTGTACCTTCATATCAGTACCTATTTTAGTGTCGCAATGACAGAGGTGATATCTCTAGGTTGTTAATTGTGAAAGTGAATCTTGGATGTAGTATGTTACCCTGCGGATCATAGATCCAACTAGATTATTAAGGGTCCATTGAGTACTTTTGTTGAAAGGATTAGATTCAAGAAGTCGAGATATAAATGCCAAATTAGTTATGTGTTAAGTCTTAAGTTATCTTGGATTAAATTAATAGTTGATGTGATNATTCTAGTAACTCCTACGAAGAGGATGAGTAATGTTTTGATGATGTATTATATGGTTATACCATAGTAAGGTTTTGGTGATATTATTAGAACCCTGAACAAGGATTTGTTAGATCCTAGACTAATAGGATTATTCTGCATTTTTTTTTCCTAGATTAGGAAACTTAATCATACTTGTGATAAGAATTTTATAGGACCCGACTGTTATGGTTACCCCTTACCGATGTTGAACCATCAACCTATCTTAAATATCATGCTAAGGAAAATTGAGA
>MU224461.1:102845-123046 GCA_018584345.1 Thuja plicata | reverse complement strand
CACATAAATCAGTATGGACTAATTCTAGAATATCATCAGATGTATGGGTTTTACTTTTGAAACTAGACTTTGTAATTTTACCTTTTTGACAATTTTTGCACATGATGTTGTCTGGCTTTGTCATCGTCGATAAGCCTTTACACTTATTTTCCTGCTTATTTTCACCATGTTGTCAAAATTCACATGACACAATCTTTTGTGCCATAGCCATATGTCTTTGTTTCTAGTCATCAAGCAAGTGGGGTTAGTGTCATTTAGATAGAATAAGTTACCTTTGGTCTATTCACCGGTACCAATCAGTTTTCTTGATTCATTGAAGATTTTTGCCTTCTTGTTCTCAAATGCTACTCTATGACCTAAATTATTCAGCTGAGAAACACTCAATAGATTATAATTCAATCCTTTTACCCAATAAAAATTTTCACATTTAATCAGGTTATTCAGCATTATTGCTCCTTTACCTTCAATTGGACAAGGTGTATCATTTCCCATTCTTACTTTACCACCATTATAATAATCAAAAGTATTAAATTTTTCTTTGTCACTGGTCATATGGTTAGTGCAGCCACTATCTATAATCCAGACATCATTCTTACTAACCTTAGATATGAGTGCAGTTTCTTCATACCTTTCATCTTCATCTGAATCACCCTTCACAATTACAACTACTATCTCGATATCATCATCTAGTTCAGTGTCAAAATCTTCATCTTTGCAAGAAGCTAGATAGCTAGCCTTCTTGCCTTTATCCTTGTAGTTTCTAGCATCCTTTCTTTCTAATAATTGGTTACCTCTGTAATCTTTGTTGTCACTTTTGTCAGATTTCTTCTCAAAAGATCTGTCATCACTTCTGTCATCTTTTCTTCTGTTAGGACATCTTGCAGCAAAGTATCCAATCTCTTTACAATTAAAGCATACAAGTGGTAACTTTCCTTTGTATTTACCTTTGACTCTCTGCATTCTTCTTGCCATGAGTGTTTCTATTTCATCTAGATCTTCTTTTTCACTTTCACTTTCACTGTCTTTTCTAGATGAGTGTCTCTGACTAGATTTGCTTATTCTCATAGAAGATTTAAATGCAGACTCTAAACTTGGTAAGACACTATTGTCAAAGTTATTCATCTCAAACGAAATCAGTCTACCAATTAGGCTATCAAGAGTAACTATATTGTTTGCTACTACTCTCATTTCTTGAATAGCAGAGACTCTAATAGCATATACAGGCAATAAGGTTCTTAAGATTTTACTTACCATTGTCTCTTCTTCAAGTGTACCTCCAACACCTTGTATAGTATTAACTACTTCTTTTATTCTTGTGTTGTATTGTGTGATGTTTTCACCTTCTTTCATTATGAGATCATCAAACTTTCCTCTAAGGCTTTCTGCCTTATCTCTCAGAACATTTGTATCACCTCCATGTACAAGCTTCAGTTTGTCCCACATTGTCTTTGCAGTTTTGCAATCTTTGACATCTTCAAATTCAACATCAGAGAGTGAGGAAGAAAGCTCTATAACCATGCAGTTATACTCATGCTTCACTCTCAATTGATCTACTATCAATGGTCCTGTAGGAAACACATATTCAGTATCTAAGTATTGAGTAATATCATTGCCAATACCTGATACTTGGAGTCTTATCCTTCTTTTCCATGAAGCAAAGTTGTCTTTGTTCAACTTAGGCACATCTTGTCTGTTCATCTTCTGATCTTTACTTAGGTCTTGAAACCTTCCTTTTAAATACACAAGCTCTGATACCAATTGTTAGTAATAATTGAGAGGGGGGATGAATCAGTGGCCTCAAAATTTATCCTTTAAACTTTAATCCACCAATCAATACACCTTAGATTATTAAATCCCTACAAGATGCATGTCTTGAAATATTTTGAAATAATTAACTGTCTGTCGGTTTACCTTGTCTATCCTT
Organism: Thuja plicata; assembly: GCA_018584345.1. Lineage (NCBI taxonomy): Eukaryota > Viridiplantae > Streptophyta > Pinopsida > Cupressales > Cupressaceae > Thuja > Thuja plicata. Next base: position 121,122 of record MU224461.1, on the reverse strand, counting down.
ATTCTCCTTGATTACTGATAAGCAGTAAAATTTATTTACTGATACTCAGTAAATATGCAGAGTATACTAATCAATCTAGAAATGCATATGTGAAATGTAAAATAATAAAGTAATAAACCATACACACATAACACATGGATTTTAACGTGGAAACCCTGTTAAGGGAAAAACCACTGGGATCGGTACCCCAAATTTTTACTCTTCTAAAGTGAGCCATGTAAGGATCTAACCCTGTTAAAGGTTATAAACACACTGTTAAGTGTGACCTTGTTAGAGGATTTTTATACATAGGTTGTCACTTAGTATCTGGCATCTATTTTGCTACCATCCTTGAATCAGCCTTCTTAGACTATGAATAGGCTTTAGGAAAATCTTGCTACCATCCTTGAATCAACCTTATTCTTAGGATGTCAATAGGCTTTATGCAAATTCAATGCTACTTTCATGAATCAACTTTTTTGGAAACCTGTTAGGATATACCTCAATTATAGAAGATGATTAAGTCCTGCTCTGTTAAGAGACTTAATGCTTCAATGGTTAAACTGAAATACAATGACCTATTTCTAATGCAATTTGAATTGCAGATTTTTAGATCTATTTAAGTATAATACCTCTCTGATCAATGTATCAATTCAATTTCTTTGTGCTCCACACTTTCTGCTCTGTGATGTTGTGCTTCACTGTTCATCAGTGTCTGCAGAAATTTTTAGGCTCTCCCTTAGCTTGAATGATTAGGACTGTATGAAGTTTATCCTTCACCAATTTCTATTCAACATCTTCTATCTATTCACTCCCTTTTCGTGTATCTTATTTCTTGTGGAAATGAATTATGCTTGTCTCTTATATAGACATGATATTCCTTATTTTTTTATTCTTGATTCTTGGCGTGAAAAATAATCCAGCCAATCTGATTTACAGCTTTAACTCCCGATTTATCTCGTAGTTATCTTCTTTCCAACTGTATAAATATTCTTTAAATCAATTACTTATCTTTGGGCAAAGAAAAAAAATAAAACAACTAGTTAAGTCTATCCCTAAGCTCTACCAGCTAGATATTTTGTCATTTTCTGAACTCTCTATTCTGTCGATCAATTCTGCAGTTCGTCGTCAATGACAACTGCTAGTTCTGTCAGTGTACCTCCAATTAGCTTCAGGATCTCCATCCATTGGAAAAATATATTTTTAATTCATCGGGCATCCTATGATTCTTCTTCATCGGGAAACACTCTCTTCTACTCGTCAGGGCATCACGGTGACTTTTTCTCTGCCTTTACCAATGGTGTGCACTTTGTTGGTGTAGTCTGTCACTTAGTGAATACTTGACTTTTATGCATTGCTAAAAGCATAGTCATTTTTCTATTGATTCTCTGAAGTCTTTGGCATTATGTACATGACTGTATAGATGATATCAAGTTGACATCAATGACAATACAAACCATTAACTATTTTAATGTCTTGCATCATCTTCAACTTAACATTATCAAACATTCAATCAGTTACATGTCATCATTACTGATTCAAGTGGATTTTCACCCAAAATTGAAGTGTTCCAAAAACTCTAGAAAACAACACTGTGTTGAAGAGATCGTCACTATGAATCCAACTCAACTTGAATGGAGTAAAACAGAGTCCGTATGGAGAAGTTATCGTAGGTCAAATTTGGAAATAAAATGTGTTGACTTGAAAACATCAACAAAAGTACAGTCAGCAAGGATGATGACATGGCAGAAAGTCAATGGTCTTCAATAAAATTCCTCTTCCTGGGGGTCGAACTAATGACCTCCTACTTGTAAAACATTCCTCTTACCACTCCACCATGAGCAATGTTTGAAATGCACTCAGAGCACCTATAATTTAAATGTAACTTCAATGGTTATTTAAAAGGAGATAAAGTAGTATGATGAGGACTTGAACCCGTGACCTCCTATCCAAACATTGCCTTAACACTTTTCCGATAACCAATCTACCAATGGAGAACTCTATGTTATAAAGTGCATAATAATGTTTTTAAATAAACATGTCCGCCTATATTAAGAGAAAAAGTAGGCCGATGGTTTGAACCGTTGACCTACCATTCCCATCATTCCCCATAAAAGTCATGATTTCCAACAAGCCAATAGATTCATTGGTGACAATTTTGGGATAAAATTATATCTACTCAGTTTAAATCCGAAGGAAGTGTTATTTTTAGAGGATTTTTAAGATATAATATTATTTTGGGGTGATTTTTGGTGGGTTTTTTAGTGGTGATTTGGGAGGAAACATTGTGAGAGAATTTCACAATTGGAATTAGGACTTTGATAGTGATTTTTGTCCTTATGCATTTGAAGCTTGTAGCAAGCTTGTTGCATGTGTAAAGGAGGATTTCTTTTGTAATTCATTATCATCCAAGGAGACGTGAATCTTGTAACAGGTTGAAGACCTTGTAACAATTTTCTAGAGCAGAATCAAGGATCAGCCACTCCATTGGAGGGACCTAGAGACGTAGCCAATTGGTGGACTCCATTATCAACTTGTGTTTCATCTTCTCTCTTCTCTCTCCTTTCTGTTCAAATTATCGTTATTTAATTTTTATGTTTATAAAATCATTTTAATTACATTTTGAAGACCTTAATTTAATTGGAATAAAAAGTTATTATTCGCGTGCAACAGTCCTAGATCCTAACATCAGATCAAGTGGTATCAGAGCATTTTTCGTGACTAGTGTTTGTACTGGTGAATGATAATGAGAGCCAAGAGCCAACGAGGTGAAGGCATACTTGCAGAGTATAATCCTAAGATCGGGAAATGAAGGATCCTTCCACCAAAAATGTCAGAGATTGCAACCGAGTGTGAATCTGTAGAGATTGATGAAAGAGAGTTTCAGAAAGCCTTCCTTGAAATGAAGGCCATGGTGGAGGTACTATACAGAGAAAGGAAAGAGCAGAAGAAATTTGAAGGAGACATTGGTCCATCAGGGCATGAAGATTATGGAGAACATAAAGATAAGAGGAAACAACCAGGAGGTGATGATTCACCAACAAAAACTCCACCATCTCCTTCTTCTCCTTCTTCCCCTTCTTCTTCTTCTATTTATGTTAATCCTTTTAAGAGAACCTCTAAGCATATTGTGAAATTGGATGTAAAATTTGAATTTCCTAAATACTGTGGGAAGCTTAATGCTGAAAAGTTAGATGACTGGGTCCAAGAGGTAGAGGTCTATTATAGGATACAAGGCCTACTAGAAGATGCCTCTAGGATTCAGTTAGCCACTCTTCAGTTGGGAGGTATAGCTCTCACCTTGTGGGAGAGTAGGAATAGAGAGGAGCTTGCTCACCATGGTAATGTTAGTATGACTTGGATGGAATTTTTTGTTTCTCTCAAGAATCAATTCTACCCTCTAGGTCATATGCAACAATTGACAATCAATTGGCAAACCTTTAGGCAAGGTAAAGGTCAATTTGTCCAAGATTACACCCATGAGTTTAGAAAAAAGGCTATTGCTTTGAATGTTCCATTATATACTCAGGATACTTTACTAAAGTACATAGGTGGTTTTCATTCATACCTTAGACACACCATACTAATTTTGCATCCTAGTAATCTGGATCAAGTATGTGTCCAAGCCACTCATTTAGAGTCTGGTGGTAAGAATGTATATACTAACAATTTTGTATAGAAATCACCTAAGTTTGAAGATATAGGTAAAGAAAAGAAGGCAGATACAGTTAAGAAGGAGTTCACATTCTCTCATTGTGACAAGAAAGGTCATGATGAAGAAAACTGATGGGAATTGCATCCAGATTTTAAACCAAAGTGGGCTCAGAAACAAAAAGGTAAGGAGAAGACCGCAAATGTTATTATGGATCTTGGTTTAGAATCAGAGGGATGAAACTAAGATAACAACAATGGGTTTGACAGGTAAGGCTCCTATTTCTAGTGTTTTCTTTGATAGTTGTGCTTCTACTTCTCATGTAAATGATGTCCCTAGAGATAGGAAAAGAAATGATCTTTTTCACATAAGGGTTGTTGCTAAGCATACTAAAATTGATGCACTCATAGATAGTGGATCTCAAGTTAACTTAATTTTTGAAGATGTTGTAAGGAACTTGGGATTGAAAACTACACAACATAAGAGACCTTATCCACTAGGTTTGGTTTGTGAAGATAATAAGTTACAAGTAACAAGGAAATGAACTTTGAAATTTGCAATCACAAATAAGTTTGTTGATGAGGTACAGTTTGATGTGGTTCCACTAGATATTTGTGGGATAGTGTTGGGTAGCCCTTATTTATATGATAAAAAAGCTATTTTCTATAGGGAATTGAATCATTATCATTTGTTTAAAGATGGCATTCAATATATTGTACATTCTCATAGGATTAAGACTAGTCATTCTTTTGTGAACACAGGGCAATTGAAGAGGGTGATTAATGCAAGTAAATATTTGACTCTTATGTCTATCAATACAGGTGCTTTTGGGTAGGGCATTGAGGTAGCCAAGGTTACTAATGCATAGATGTTGTAGGATACATCGACTGTACAGCTTGTGGAGATGGAGAATGAAAGCAATGATGGTCTAAATCTTCAAACTATGGTTGAAAGTTTGGATGTCCCCTTGGGTAAAATTGTTCCTTTTGTAAAAGCTTGATATGTTGTTGATTTATTCTCTTTCGTATCTGCATTATTTCTGATCTTGATACTAGTCAATGGTTGTTGGTTAGTGACTATGATGGTTGATGTAGATGCTTATCGAAGTGATAGAATGATGTGCATGTTCAATAATGTTGTTGTAGTCTTGATTGTGGTTGTGAGCCAGGTATACAGGTGTACAGATGATACAGGACAAGTGGGGATTCCAAGCCCTCACTTAATGTCTGAATAAATGCCACTTTTGGAGGTCCAAAAGTTTTTCAGTGGGGAGGGGTGATCCAAGTGGATTTTCACCAAAAATTGAAGTGTTCCAAAAACTCCAAAAAATAACACCGGGTTGAAGATCTTGTCGATACAAATCCAACACAAATTGAACAGAGTCATACAGAGTCCGTATGAAGAAGTTATAGTAGGTCAAAGTTGGAAATAAAATGTGTTGACTTGATGATGTCAGCAGAAGTACAGTCAGCAAGGATGATGATGTGGCAGCAAGTCAATGGTCTTCAATAAAATTCCTCTTCATGGGGGTCAAACTAATGACCTCCTACTTGTAAAACATTCCTCTTACCACTCCACCATGAGTAATGTTTGAAATGTCGTCAGAGCGCCTGTAATTTAAATGTAACTTCAACATTTTATTAAAAGGAGATAAAGCAGTATGATGAGGACTTGAACCTGCGACCTCCTATCCAAACATTTCCTTAGAAATTTTTCAATAACCAATCCGCCAATGGAGAGCTCTATGTTATAAAGCGCATAATAATGTTTTTAAATAAACATGTCCGCATACATTAAGAGAAAAAGTAGGCCGACGGATTTGTTGGTGACAATTTTAGGATAAAATTATATCTACTTAGTTTAAATCTGAAGGAGGGGTTATTTTTAAAGGATTTTTAAGATATAATATTATTTTGGGGGGATTTTTGGTGGGGTTTTTAGTGGTGATTTCAGAGGAAACATTGTGAGAGATTTTCACAGTTGATATTAGGACTTTGATAGTGAATTTTCTCCTTATGCATTTGGATCTTGTAGCAAGCTTGTTGCATGTGTAAAAGATGATTTATTTTGTAATTCGTTATCGTCCAAGGAGATATGAATCTTGTAACAGGTTGAAGACCTTGTAACCATTTTCTGGAGCAGAATCAAGGATCAGCCACTCCATTGGAGGGACCTGGTGATGTAGCCAATTAGTGAACTCCATTATCAACTTGTGTTTCATCTTATCTCTTCTCTCTCCCTTCTGTTCAAATTATCATTATTTAATTATTATGTTTGTAAAAGAATTTTAATTACATTTTGAAGACCTTAGTTTAATTAGAATAAAAAGTTATTATTCACGTGCAACAGTCCTAGTGCCTAACATCAGATCATTTACCAAGGATAATGATTCAAAGTTTTGTAAGGACAACATTGCGTCAGTGTCAAGACTATTAACTAACAAAATATGTTCCAATAAGTAAGCTTCTACAACATTTAGATCATTAAGGTTGAATCATCATTATTAGGGGCATTGTTAGTAATATGAGGATCTAATTCTAGTGACTAATTAGTTGAGCTTTCTTCTTCTTCTCTTATCATATTGAAACTCATATCTTGTATCCTTTGAATATCCTCTAGACCTAGTAAAGCACTAGTATCTCCATCAATAATCTTGGGGAGTGTTATCTCATCTGATTTTGGGACAATAGTAGTGTTAGAGTAAGTGTTAGAGGTGCAAATTTATGAATTATATCTTCCTCGATGTCCATGCTAGCATCAGACATGTGATTCCATTCATAATTATGTGAGTCTATAATTTCATTTTTAGATTTGTTTAAGAACTCAACAATAGTTACCTTGTGTACTCTATTAGCCATTTATGGATCAAAGTGTGGTAAATCTTGGACATGTGAAATTATCACTAATTTTCGCCAGTTAGGATGTACATTTTGTTGTTGGGGTTTTTCTTCAAGAATTTCTTCTAGCTGTTGGAATTCTAGAGAGTCTTCTTCTTGGACATTAGTTTGTGACAATAAAGGAACATGATGTTCTAGTTGTGTGACAAAGGTAGGTACATATCTTTCTCCTTGATATTTGGGATCCCCAGTACCAATGTGTAGTAATCTTTCATATGTCCATGGTTCAATTTTTTTTCTTCTTCTTCTTCATCACTTCCTTCTTCTCCATCACTTCCTTTATCAAATATTGGACCATCTCTGGAGATAGGGTGTTCTCAATTGTTGTTGAAACCTAACCCTATTTTTTCTTTGGTGCCTCTGAATTCCAAGTTTATAGGCTCAATGAGTCATTTTCCTTTATCTCCCAAAGGTCCCTTCCCTTTGTATCCCATTTGTTTAAGAAGGTCATAACCTTTTCCATACTTTTCTGGGGATATCTCCACATGTTTTACCTCATTATCTCTCTTTTCCTCTTTATAGAGCCAAGCCAAGACTACTTTATCTTCTTTTTCATCCTTTTGAGAAGTAGAGTCTCTAACCATACCAGTTGGTTTATGAATGTCTTGTTCTTTTGATGCAGTAGGGGTGAAATAAGGGGAAGGTTTCCCATAAGATCTTGGAGACATGGGAATGTTAGCTAATGACGGAATCATGTCTAGTTTGTATTCCCCCATGCTAGTTTCTTCAAGTTTTCGTGCCTTTCCAGAGCTTCACATAAGCATGTCTTTAGAGGTTTCAAGTGTGGATTATTTTGGGACTTCCTTATTGTGATGAACCATACTCTCCTCTTTAACATTTTTGCAAGTATATTTTAAGTCTATAAGAATTATTACTTCCACCCCATTGTGTGGGAATTTGATGCATTGATGGTAAGTAGATGGCACTGCTCGCATTTCATGTATCCAAGGTCTCCCTAGTAATATGTTATAGGAAAATGGTAGATCAAGAACTTGACAAATCACTTTGTGTTCAATTGGTCCTATTTTTATTGGTAAAACAATGAGGCCTTTGCATGATCTTTCTTCTTCATTGTAAGCCTTAATTATTATCTTACTTCTTGAATCAATTATTTTTTCTGAAAGAACCAATTTCTTGATTAGACTAAGAGTACATATATTCAACCCTGTGCCTCCATCTATCAATAAAAATTTTACATGGGATTTGTGAATCAAGAATTCAATGTGAAGGGGTTTGTTATGTGGATGAGTCAAGGAATTGTCATCTTCTTCTAAAAAGGATAGGTAATGTGGAGCTTATATGTGATTGACCATTTCCTGGAACTTGTCTACATCTATGTCCTTTGGAACATTTGCAGAATGTAGGGCTTGTTTAAGAACTTCCCTATGCACTGAAGAGATCTTTAATAACTCAAATATAGAAATTTGATCTGAGGTCCTTTTCAATTGGTCTACCAACTTATAGTTTTCAGATGCTCTAGTAACTATTTGTCTTGTCATTGTTGGTTTAGGAATTGTGATGAAAGTTTCTCTAGAGGATGTCACTTTCTTAGATGAGGAATTAAATCCTTTAATCATGACTTGTGCTTGGCTTCAATTTACCACATTCGAATGTGTTTATTTGTCTTTGGTCACATTGATTGATTCTCTTTTTGTTTCCAACATGTTGATCACATTATCGTTATCAGAGTAGGTGTAATTGACTTCATTTCCCTTTCCTTTAGAAGCTTCTCTTTTTTCATAGTTAGGGAATGGTTTTTAGTTTTTGTTTGATCTTCATTAGAGGTATATCCATCCACTTTGATCTTACCTCCCTCAATGAGGTCTTGTATAACGTGTTTGAGCTTAACACAAACATTAGTCTTGTGTCCTTTGTTCTTATGGAAGTCACAATAGGCATTATCATTCAACCACCTTGGTTTAACTTTGGGTTCCCATGGTTTTGAATCTAGTATCATGAGGACTTTGTTATCGAAGAGAGTCTTCAAAAATATCTCAAGAGGTTCTCTCAATGGAGTAAATGTTAGCTGACCTCTACACGTCCATGGTTTACTCTTGTTAGCATAATTGTTTGCTCTTGGTATTTTGGTTGTTACCTTAGCTTCTTTGCTTTCTTGTCAGCTATTTGTTAGATTAAACACAATTGTTTTAGAATTTTCATTTGACTCTTCTAACACTCCATCATTAACAAAATTCTTGTTCTTTTTCCCCCATTTAGGTTTGTTGTTATAGTTGTTAGATTTATTGTCACTTTGGAGTGTGATTTCTCCTTTCTTGACCATAATGTCTTTGACACGAATAGCATTCTTAATCATTCTTTCAAAACTAGGTGAATCTTGGATTTTAAAGCAAATTTTATTTTGAGTACCAAGTTATTGATAATGATTTCCATCTTTTTAGATTTGGGTATCACTCTTTATTACCTTGCAAAAATTCTCCTCCACCTTTATAAAAAGTGTGTAAAGGATTCAATGGTTTGTTGTTTCATGTTAAAAAGATCCATCATGGTTACATTATGTTGTATTTTTTAGGAGTAATGTTGGAAAATTTGTTAAATTAACTCCTCAAAATATTGCACACTTGGTGTGAGTTTGGAGAACCATTCGATAGCATTTATGCCTAAACTTCCCAGAAATAGCCTCATTAGATAAGTGGGTTCATGCATGCACTCTATGCTTAGAGTACAAAATTCTCTAACATGGTCATGTGGATCCATTTCTCCCATGTACTTGTCATATTTGGGTCTTTCCATGTTAGGTGGAAATGGAACCATGGTTTTACTCTTGTCGAAAGGAAATGAACATATGTGTTCTGAAGAGTACTTTTTTGTTGGTTTAGTCTTTTCTTGCTTGAGTGTCCCAAGTTCTATTTGCATTAGAGTTAATTTATTTATGAGTATGGAAATAGGTGTTTGTACTTCCTTTTCCTTCAATCTCTCAACATCATTGTCTTTAGGAAGTTTGACTCCAACAGAAACCAAGTTTAGGAAGTATTTATCTTTGTCTTCGCCAATGATCTTTTCCAAGGTCTTTTGGAACTTCCTACTTTGTTTGAGTTTTCTATACTCCTCTTCCAATATGTCTTCATCACTATCCGAATCAAACAAAGGATGACCATGATTTCATTCTTCTTGAATTTGTATATCATCATGGTCTTAGATATATTCCTCAAAAGCCTCACTCCATTCGTGATAAAGTGCATCCATTTTGGGTGATTCTTGATGAAATAAGGGATTGCGAGATGTCTCTCCTTGTTGAAACTTGAGTAATCTAGGAGGTATCTCTGAATCATTAGCAAGGTATTTTTTTTTATCTTGTGTTAACTATGAAAGCTGAAAGCTGGGTCTCAAATTTGTCAAAATTTATTCCAATAACGTCAATAGGATGTCCAAATTGTCCAAATAGGTGTGTCCAAATTGTAAAAGAGTGTTTGTGTTTGTTTAGAGTGATTGAATTCAGAGTTAGAGGGTTAGAATTCCCTAATAGTGAGCGGGGAATCAAGATTTTTTTTTGAGTGAAAACACCACATGTTTTGGGACCAATTGTGAGAATCCAAAAGGACATGCAAGGTAGACTTCCAGATAAGTTGTGAAACAAAGACAAACAAACTAGCAAGAGAAACATGACTAGACTGAAGAGCCAAAAGGGTATCCAAAAATACTGAGTTTTTGAGAGTGACACATGGGCAAGTACCCACTATCCTAAATGCAAATCCCTAAATGTGAGCTTTGATATACAGGATGCGAGCTTATGCTGACAAAATGTGAGCTTATTTCCCACATGCGAGCCAAGATTCACTATATGTGATGAAGTTACCTACATGCGAGCCTATGTAACCAAATGCGATCTAAAAATGACCAGATGTGAGCCTCTGATGGTTTTGCAAGTTTTGTGTGAATTTGTCTCAAAATACATGAAATTTTATCAGACAACAGGGTCTGTCTGAAAATTTCCAGAGAGTTTTTGAACAACATGTAAGCTAGGGATTTAAAATTGTTGCTTGTTTTGAGGATTTTATCTTGTTAGTGCATTTAAGACACATCAAACAATCCTCATTTAGGTGACCAAACACATCCATATTCCCTAGATTCTAGGCATAGAGTGAAAATATTTACTCATAGACTCAGGTACACCCTCACATGCTAATCAAAATACGACTATCACCAAGAATGCAATGGCTCTAGTCATGATGTCATATTAGCCGAATCCAAATACAATTGAGGGCATGAAATGATGAGTATTTTGAGGCAATTACTATTTTCCTTTCACAAAGATTATCACCCTTTCAGAGATAAATCAGGTTGTTTTTTACTACAAGTATTTATAAATTATGGGCATTCATTCACAATTGTCCCCCATAGGTTTTCACAAAGAAAAATTAAGACATATAGCCCTATGAGTACTGAAATGTGTGTAGTCTCGCAAGAGAGATTAAAGTGGCTCTGATCCACACACACTTAAGCATGTTTAAGGAATGATGTCAAAATTCTTAAAACAAAACCAACTATGTCTTCAGAGGCTTTGGCCTTCAAGGAATAATATTGAGTATAGTGAGATAGAAGGGTTGGTGTTCACCTTTCCTCACTTAGGTCATTCCCAGGATATTTTTTCCTCAACCAGCAGGCCCTCTAATGTTTTGAAAGCAATTTAAAAGGATTGGTGACTTAGGAGTCTAGATTTCTGATTCTTCAAAAGAAGAAGAGAATACTCTCCTATTCCATGTCATTTCTAACATAAGCACATCAAGCATGTTCATTTCCTTAGATTTTATAACTGAAAACTTAAACCCCCATAATGATTTTAGGATTTTCCAACTTGGAAAAGAGCATATCCTCTAGTTAGACCAAGAATCATGTTTAAATCTGATTATTTAAGTGCCTATTATAAGAATTGACAAAACATGTGAAAGAAAAGTTTGATTGTTCAATTTCCCCAATTTTAGTGAATTTCCTTGTTCAATTACCTTTAACTTTAAAAAAATTTCTTGTTCATTTACCCCAAATTCTTATCAAATCCCAAGTTGAATTTCAAGATTCTGATTTTCCATAAAGGAAAAGAGCATAATCCTCTAGTCAATTTAGTAAATGATAGAAAATGTGCTTAAGTTTGAAAACTTGGAAAAAATGAGTTTCGTTGAATGCTCTGGCAACTTGCAAATCACTAATTAGTAATTTCTTTCAAACTTTTTAACAAAGAAGTCTCTGACAGTAATCTGCAAGAAATTTTCAGGCTTCTCAACATCCAAAAATAGTCATGATTAGTAGATTGGTGGTTAAACTTTAAAATTTGCAAAACAACTAACCAAATGCGACTGCATTTATTAAATGTAGCATGTGATAAAGGATCCTGAAAATGACCCTTTGCAACTAAAGGTGATGGAGAAATTACCAGATGCGAGCCTTTGCAACTAAAGGAGATCTTTGGTCACTAAATGTGACACTGTACCTGAAAACAAAGAACACAAATGAGTGGAAAATAACTTAGAAAGAAGGAGAAATCCAAGGATTTTCCCCACAATGGGTGCTAGAAATGTGTGTGTATTTATTGTACTTGCAAGCTTCAACACAACACTTCAATATATCATTATATTAGTGATAAAAACATGAAATATTAGAGGAAAAGAACATAGAAACCAGTAAAACCAACTTATTGCTTCCTATCTAAGATGATTATGATAAATACTATAATTTCCCTCAGATTATGCATAAATCAGTGACATATTCAAGCTTAGAATGGAAGATTCAATTAGAATGCAAGCTAAATGTAAAATCAAGTTCATTTTAAGTTTTCCAAAGAAAGATTATAAAATTATCTGAATATTGAGCTAAGAATGCATTTAAATTTCTAAGAAATTAGAGCAGCATAATATTGCAAATGAAATTCTTAAATTAGGGGCCCATTGAGATCAAAATCCATTCCTTTTATAGAATAATTTGAGGAAAGAGTGGTCAAGATTGATTTGTCAAGAGAGGTGGAGATTGAATCTTTGGTGATCCATGTGAGTTCTCCAAGTGATTTAACTCTCATTGGCTAATGGATTGACTTTCCACTTTGCAAGTGAGGATTTGTAATTAGAGGATTTATTTAATTCCCTTTTAATTAATTACTTTAGCCATGTATTTAATTGTTTTGATTTGATTTAAATAGGGAAATTTAATTAATGTGAGTTAGTGATGAAGTCACTTTGATTTTTAGGAGATTAAAACAATTTTAATGAATTATGTCAATTAATTGAGTAATTATCTTGACATTATTAGGGGTATTATCACACCTAGGGAAAATAGCATCTCTGGTTAGGGTAGATCAAATTAGGGTGGTTACAGTTTTGAGATGTGGAAAATTGGAAGTTAAGATTTGAGAGTGATTTTGTAGTGGGCAATAATCGAGAAGGTCTTACAGCCTGACACGTTTGAAGTCAATTTGGTGTAAATTATTGTTGAGGACAATAAAAGTTTTTATGTTCAATTTATATCATTGTGTTTATTTGTTATTTCCACTACGTTTACTTGGGCTCCATGGTTGGACACCCCTTTGGAATTTATCCTTCCTTGACTACATAAGATGGTATGATAGTGAGTTTTGATCTAGTGGTGGTAGTAATCTGAGATCCTTGTCTTGTGAAGTTCCTAGGGGGTTGTTTGTGTGGTGGTAGAGACTAGATCTAGCTTGCATCAATGAAGTTAATGTGTAAGAGTGGTTGAAAGGGATTGTTGATGAATGTTGAGTTGTTGTTACCATTTGATGGTTAGTATGATTTTTTAGAGTGTGATTTGATGATGCTGGTTGTAGATTGTTTGTTCTTGAGATTGCGATCCGATGGAGGGCTTGTTGTGGGGTGGCATAATGTTTAACTAACCTATGCTTTCTGTCAGATGTCTTAGAGAGAAACTAATTTTTTTCGATGAATATAAACCTTGGAATAATTTGGGTTCTATGATGTATCCTGTTGGAAGATATATTGCTCCTTAAAGGAAGGTTGTGAAGGTTGTCAATAGATCGTCGACGGAGAGGCAATTGAAGTCTTTCAATCAAACTGTCAAAATGAGGTAGTTGTATAGGAGATGTTGATGAACAATACTAAGCATTTGATGGAGAAGAGAAATAGGATGATGAACTTTTTTATTTGGTGGATTCTTTGAATTCCTAAGCTATTTAAATTTAAAGAGAGAAAGTGAGAAGAGAAAATGATTGAGTTGAAGAGACAAGTGGAGGAAATAGAGTTGGAGCTACAAAGAAGATTTTCTAATTGAAAAGAGGATTTTTTGGAGTATTTTTTTGAACCCAAGGTTGTTGAAAGCATAGGAGATGCTGCTGGTGTGAATTTTGTAGAGGGAAGAAGTCTTGTTAACAATTTGTAAGATCTTGTTTGATTAGAGGATGTGCTTGTTGACAAAAATATACAGGTGAGTTTTCTTTCTTTTATGATGTCTGTAGATTAAGAAAAGGGCCGATTATTGTTGATTTCCTTAGTCAGTTGACTAGAAATAATGAAAAAGTTGGAGAGTTCCTTATTGTTGTGGGTGTTGCTGATTATGAGCCCCCTTCGAGTGAACTTCTTATAGTTGAATCTAATAGTTTAATTGAAGATAAATTGCTGATAAAAATTGTTGAGGTAGAAGCTGAGTGGGATACTTTGGTTGGTAAGGTTGAGGAGAGTTATTTTCCTATGATTGAGAAAGATTTTCCTGTGGGTGGATCCAGTGATCTTTTTGAGATTATTGAAGAAGGAATGGTTTGCTGAGAGTACATGGTTGTTGATGATAGAGTTGTTGAGAAGTATGATAGAGATTTAGATGACCTTATTGTGAGTGAAGGGTTGCATACTAGAGAATTTAATTTTGATGCTAACTATTTGCAAATATTACTTCGTAGATGTGAAGGTAAGGGTTTGATTTATCTTGTCGATACTGGTGTGATTGGTTGTAGGGATGAGATTATTGTTGGAGACAAGGATTAGAAGGTGGAGAAGAGTTCCTTTATAAGGAATTGGTAGTTGGAATTGAGGTTGGATATTCTGAAAGTGAAGGTAAAGATAGGGTTGGTATATTTAGTGTTGTTAACTAAAGATGTGTGGATGATGGATAGAGGTGGCAGAATTTTTGAGTTTGTTGTTGTTGATGATCTAATGATTGAAATTAATAAGATGTGTCCTAAAGATGGGATAAAGTTAAAAAAATTGTGTAGAGTGGTGGAACCCAAATTTAAAGATCAATTTGCATATCTAAATAACCTAGGGAAGTATTTTTTATAGCTATGTCGATGAGATTTTTATGTTTTGTACTATTTTTTAACCCTGATGTTCTTAGTCTTATTTTCAAATTCATAATTCTATCAATTACATGTTTTTTCACGATCTTTTTTTTATTTTATATTCTTGTGCAGATCCATTCGGTGATTAAAACCTCAAAAAAGATCAACGGTTGGTGTGATTCCACAAACAAAAAAGTGAACAATCTTTATCCATTGTAGAATCATACATTTTCACCACGTGTCCCTGGCCTGCAAGTGCTCTAAGTAACAAAGGAAGATCTATAGTTAAACCTTAGTGAAGATTGATGATTCATACAATTTTGCTATCATAAGTTGCATGTTCTTTATCTATCGCATAATCATGCATTTACACCATGTGTCTAGACTCACAAGTTCTGAGTAGTGAAGATGGACGATATAATGTTAAATCTTGGTGAATATCAATGGTAGTTGTAATGTTCTGATTAAGTAAAAACAGGTTTTACAAGGACCCGAAACCTTTACAAAAAAAGAGTTCAACAAGTTTTACAAGGACCTGCAACCTAGAGTTAAAAGAGAGATATACAATAAAAAGCAGAAATAGCTATGCCATAGCACCAGAGAAGAAAGGAACAAAAAAGAAACGACCCAAAAAAAAAAGTCCCAAAGATGCAGCAAAAGACAGTAGGGACAGCAAAAAGAACCCAACTGGGACAACAGAAGAAATAGCTACATCTCCTTCACCAGTTCCTCAGCTTCAAGGACCATAATCTGCATATTGTTGACTGAGGTCTTGAGCTCCTCCATTTCTTTATCCTTCTTAGGAATCTTTTTCTTGGAACTAGCTCTAGTGTGTGATCCCAGGCCCATAGTCTCCACAATCCTGCTATCCTTGTCCCTGTTAATCCTGTCCAGTTTATCCATTAATATTTGTACATGACCACAATACACTTTGAGGCTGATAAGGAATTGTTCCCCTATTTTTTTTTTTTAACCAAAGCCTCCAGTCTTTTCACTTTATTCTTCAGAATCTTAATTTGTTCCACACTGTTATCCTTTTTCGCTATGTCTTTGTATTTATTATTCATGGGATCATGCATGATTGACAAGTGTCTCAAGCCTATAGATGTCCTATATAGTGAGATAGTAGGGATAATAGAAGGAAATATCAGATTGGTTGAGAAGTTTAATAAGAATGCACATTATTTTTAAGTAAGTTAAATTATGTGCTACCAAAGCCCTTTTCTTTTAGCAAATGGGTATGATCAACGATGGTGTTTTAACCAAGCGGAAAAGATGATCGAGTTTTAAAGGAGGTTGAAGGTTGATCGGCGGTTAAACCACATTGAAGATCGATGGTGGGCATAATCCCACAATCAGAAGATGCATGTTGTTTATTATTCATAGGATCACACCTAAAAAATGCCTATCCCAGCTGACTGGCGATTAAAGAAGGGAAAGGATCGACGATTGACATGATCCCACGATCAGAAATTGAATATTTTTTATCCATTGTAGGATCACATGATGATGACATGTGTCCTCACCGATGAAAAGGATAAGATGCTTGGGTGGCAGCATTGATGTGAATTCCTTTGTCATTTTAATATTTTAATTATATCTTGTGCCAATTAGGGTTTTTTCTATTATTTTTATACGTTGTTATCATTTTCCATGTAGGGTTTCAAGGATGAAAAATTCCATGGATCCATCTATTGATCAGATAATGCAATCTTCAGGACTGAATAATGATCACATGAAGACGTTCTTTGAGGAATCCTTACGAGGATGGAGGATGCCAGAGGATGGTCGATAATGTTGATGATATTGTTCTTTATGTTTAAGTTGTTCGAGATACCACTAATGATATCCATTATCAAGTAGAGTATATATGATTTTGCATGGATGAATACATGATCGAAGTACCATAATGATCATATAAAATAATCATTATTTATATTATCTCAGATTATTATATAACTCATTAACACCATATTTAATGAGGAAACCCAATTTGGGAAAAACCTCTATAGGAATTGTAACCCACAATAAAAATTATACCCTTCTGAAGTATGCTCTGTTAAACACTTATCATGTTAAATATTACAAACACATTTGCTAAATGTAACCCTATTAGGGGATTTACCTCATATCTGTTAAGATCTTCAACCTATTAGGAGTGGCCTTGTTTGAGATATTCAAACTATCTTTTGGAATGTCACCTAAGTCTAGGTTTTACATATAGGACTATTAAATCCACTCGATTAAGAGATTTCTCTATTATAAATATTAATAAGAAACAATAAAATTTAATCTGTAAAATTTAGCAACTCACTATGCTTGAATCAAATCCTTTATGCTCAATTGAATACTAGAATCACATACAAAATTGATCTCTTTCTCAGTCTATAGATTCTTTGATCTTTCTTTCTCTGTTATGCTTGGTAAATGTTGTTCTTGAATTTATTTCCTTCTTTTCTCAATTCGCCAGTAGTCTCCACTCTGTGTAATTCTCATTCCTCATATAGACATACTTTTGTCTCTTAATCTCCTTAATTTGATTTTCCTTCCTTTGCATTCAGTCGTTTGATCATCTTCTTTAAATTTATCAACTTAGTAAACCAAATCACTTTTACCTCAGAACTTGTAACTTTTCTTGGAACTTTCACTTTTCTGTTTAACTTCTTGATCTTTGCCTTAAATCTTCATATTGAATTTTCCCACTCATAGATTTTGTAAAAAACTTCATTTAATTCATTTCCTCATCTAGCTCATCATAGCTTCACATTAAATCATCATTTAATATCTCTATATTGTACTTGGTAAAACTTTCTTTGCAAGTCAGTAACTGACTTCATCACTTCTTGGTGTTTAACTCAGTCTATCTTGGTAAAGTATCTCTTTCAGTTATAACTTAATTCATTATAGTTCCTAACTTGATAAATCAAATGTACCAATTTGATAACATCAAATATATAGTAGAAAACAACTAAAACATCATTACTTCATCATTGTCTGATCTGTATTTATCACCCATTTAACTTCTCCTCTTAAGATAAGGTAACATAATAAAAATAAATTAATCAATTGCTTGACATCAATGACAAAAAAAAAACTCATCTAACCATTTCTACAACCATGATACTCAGTATCAGTCGGTCTTCATCATCTCCATCAAATAAACATCAGTTAATCAAGAGTCCATGTGCAAGTTTAACGATAGGCAAAAATGAGAGATCAGGGAAAAATAATAATAATACACACACACACACAGATATATATATATATATCCTTTGAAAATCCATTGTATGCAGAAGATGAGAGAAGCCTTAAAATCCATGGTTGGGTGGTATCCTTTCAAATCCCAGTGATGGTATTTTGTGAGCTGCAGAGGAAGCAGGTTAGGGGCATCGCAGCTAGCCCTGTGGCAAAGCACCGGTGTCACGACATCTGCCACAGTCCAGCGGCCAAGGATAATGGTTGTGGCATGCTCTGCTGCAACAACATCCACCATGGGGGGCG
>MU224461.1:46899-94520 GCA_018584345.1 Thuja plicata | reverse complement strand
ATATATATATGTATATATGTATATATACATATATCTATATATATAGATATGTATATATGTATATATATATCTATATCTATATACATACACACACACACACACACACACACACACACACACACTCGCACACATATTCAAGAGTGCATACTAGTTCAACATTTAAGTTTGCGTTTCTATAAAAAAAAAAATTAAACAAACATCAGATCTAATTAAACCCTTTTCTCTTTTTTTTAAACAAAAAAATTTAGTCTATCATTGTTAATAAAAAAATACATGACTTCCTTTATATAATTTTCATAACAAATACGAATAATTTTATCACCTTCAAATACTAGTACAACCATATAAATGGTCAAATTTCTCTTATTGAGTTTTTTCATCAGTAATAGAATGCATCAAATTATTTAAAGAAAATATACAATATGGATACTTTTTTCTTCCATTGAAAGTTATAACAACTACATACAAATGTTTATCTTTTTCTTTTTGTATGGTTCCAAATATTATCTTATAATAAAATGATCAATACAACAAAAATAGGAATTTCATCAAAAAAAAATATTACAATCAAAAGAAGTTCGCTTTTGCAATCTTTTCCATAATGACAACTGTGGTACACTCTCTTTGTTTCGCACAACAATGGACAAATTTATGACAATCTTTATCCAACTTAAAGGTGCAGAGCACCTAGGCTAACCTCCATGTTTGTTCATTTTGGCTTGTACTTTACATTAGCCAAGTCAAGATAGGTTAGTTGTTTTTGGACCTCTGTAGGTCTTTGCAATATAGGCTAAGTGAGTTAGTCATTAGGACTAATGTCACATAAATATCCATTGTTAGTAGTATTTTCAAATTCTTAGGCTTAGTTGTTAAGTGTGAGGTTGGAGTCATGAATGTGTCCAAATCACTTAAATGTGGACATAGAGATGCCATAGGGTCTTAAATGATCTTGGATCCTCGAATTGAAGAGGTTAGAGGTCCTAAAATGTAGGGAGAAGGCATGGATGAAAAGATGACAAAAGTTGCTAAATTGTTGTCATGACAACATTTGCAATAATTGCAAATGTTGCATACAACATGGTTACATCAGATTCTCCATGAAAATCAGAGTGGGGAATTGACCAAAAAGGCCCTAGAATGGTGGAAGAAGGTATTTATTGTATGGAGAGACTTGAGCTAAGGAGTGAGTTTTTCATATTGTAATAAGTGTGAAGTGAATAGAGACTGCAATTCTGAGTTTTCAGTAATCCTGAGCATTTTGTGTTGACAATGATATGTAATGGATTGAAAGACTGAGACTATTTTGTGTTCCTAGAATATTTTAGAGTTTTTTTTCATTCAGTAGTCAAGTTTCTTTGTGGTCATTTAAGGTGTTGTTTAAATTGTTTTCAGTTTAGAAGACTCACTAGTCCTATCTAGACCAGTCAGTCTAATCATGGTTCCCCCATGAAATATAACCATGGGAAACATCTAATGGTAGATGGAAATTCTAGGGGAGTCAGTATTGTACATAGTTGTAGAGTTAGGATTCATAAAAAGGCAAGTTACTATTTTTAGATCCAAGCCCTAGGCGAGCATGTACTGTCCAGTTAGAGGTTTGGAGGAGAAACAGTGAGCTTTCATGTGTAGGGGAAGAAGGTATTGTATGGTACAAGTACATGTATAGTTAGGGTTTAGTGTTACCTTGACATGCTAGGTTGGTCAAGTTCATGCCAATCAGTGAAGACAAGTTTTGAGTGAGTTTTGGATTGTGTTGCAGACTATCCTAGTTTTTAGGCCTATTAGCCCTATAAGACCTAGTTTATAGGAACCCAATGTACGGATAACTTAGGGGTTTTAGACTTACAAAATCATTTGTAAAATGGAAAAGGGTATCTGGATATGGTCCTATATTTTTGAGGTCTTTGGAAAAGTTTTGCAAAAAGTGAGAAAAACACACTGTTTAGGGCTACAAGGAAGTGAGTTCAATTAGGCCTCTTGAAGACAGAAACTTGGACTCGACTGAAAATTGAAAGGAGATTCCTCAAGATGGATTCTAAATTGATCAAATGTAGTGTCGACATGGTGTTGGACACCCCTGCAATTGATTCATGAAGATTAGTGTGGGAATTGACACTTAGACTCTTCTAAGTGTAAGTTGGAAAAGTGGAGATTTGAATTAACTATAGGGTGTTAGTCTTTCAAAAGGGTGAAGCACAAGTGGAGATTCTTAGAGGAGAGTACAATTAGGACTTATTTAATGATCTAAGCCTAATAAGGGCCTAGAGGAGATTAGGATCCTTGAAGAAGATAAAGAAGATCTTCTTAGTAGATTGTGCAAGCAAGCCCATTGGAACACTTAGATCATATTGGTATTAGAGCTTGATTAGAGATCAGACTTGTGGTGGATGTTTTAGCCTACTAAATCAGTGGGAGAGAATACACTTGGAGGATTAACAAAATACAAAGTCATGGTGACTAATGCTGAGTTATCCAAAAAGGTGGAAGAACACAAAGAAGACAACAAGTCATTAAGAGAAAGGTTGTCTCAAATGGAGCAACTCTTGGGAGAAGTCCAAGACAAAGCTGAGAAGATGAAAGATAAGATAGATCAAAAATAAGAAGAAGAAGCAAGGGACAAAGGAGTGAACTAGAAGAAGAATCTCCAACCCCTGATCCTGTCAGTGACCAAGAACCCTTCATAAAGGCATTGAAGGCTTTAAGTGGTAAAGCTTTCGAGGGTGTGCCACCATTTAGTGGAAAAATGGATCTAGATTCAGTAGTGGATTGGATAGATAGCATAGAGAACCATTTTTAATGTGATGGTATCATAGAGGCCCAAAAGGTAAATGTGGCCAATTCAAGATTGAGAGGTTCAGCTCTCACATAGTGGATGTTTGTTAAAACTGAAAGAGAGAAGGAAGGAAAGAGTCCTATAGCGGCATGGAAGGGCATGGTGACTAAGATGAAGAAAACCTATTTGACTGATGATTATGAAGTGCATCTACATAGGAGAAGACATAATCTAAGACAAAAAGATCTAGATGTCCAAGACTACATTGAAGAGTTCTAAAAGTTGTGCCTACGGTCACAAGTGGTCAAAGATGAAAGCATCAAGCTAGCTAGGTATTTGAATGGACTTAAATGGTTTATCCAAGAAGACATGAGTCTAG
Organism: Thuja plicata; assembly: GCA_018584345.1. Taxonomy (NCBI): domain Eukaryota; kingdom Viridiplantae; phylum Streptophyta; class Pinopsida; order Cupressales; family Cupressaceae; genus Thuja; species Thuja plicata. The sequence goes on along the minus strand of MU224461.1, from coordinate 91,368 downwards.
TGAATTTCAAAACCATCTGCCAATAATATCAAATGGCCTTGAAGATAGAGGAAAAAGGAAAGAGGAAGCAAGAACAAAGTTCTAAAGGAAGAGGTAGAGGAAGAGATAGTAAAGGACAAAGAGGTGGTTCTGATGGAAGGAGTTCATAATTAGGGACACAAGGAGAAGTCAAATACAATGAGTAGAAAGAAGAAAGTTCTAGTAGGGGTGGTAGAGGAAGGAACTCCAATTTTAGAGGTAGAAGTTGTGGACAAGGAAATTGCAACTATTTTGCCAATATGAAATGTTACCATTGTAATCAAATGGGACACCCTGCCTATAGGTGTCCAAAGAAGGGTAGTACTTCTCAAGGAGGTAACAAGAGGACTAATTTGGTCCAAGAAGATACAAATGCAGCTGATAAATACCTTGAGGTTCCATTAAATTTAGAAGAAGGTGAGAACCTCATGATGAGGAGAACATTGATCAAGGAGCCCATCAAGGAGGAGCCAAGCCAAAGAAGGTCTTTGTTTAGAATTAAATGTAAGGTGATGGGTAAATTATGTAGGGTTATCATAGACTCAGGGCCTACTGATAATATTGTATTAGAGGAGGTATTCAGCAAGTTGGGCATGACAAGGATACCTCATACCCATCCTTACAAGGTAACATGGCTCAATAAGGAACAACATGTCTTAGTGAATGAGAAAGCATGGGTGGAGTTCTATTTAGGGAGATATAAGGACTAGGTACTATGTGATGTACTTCCCATGGATGCATGTCACTTTCACCTAGGTAGGCCATGGAAATTTGACCACCAAGCTATCCATGACGGAGTGGAGAACTCCTATACTTTCAAGAAGGATAACATGACTTTCAAAATTCAGTCATTGTTAGAGATGTAGAGATGAAGATAGCTGGTCCCAATGTACTAATGGTGAGTGAGAAAGAGTTCCTAGAGGCCATTGAAGAAGGAGGAGTTGGCTTTGCAATAATGTTGAAGCCCAAGGAAGAGGAAGAAAAAACAGTGAAGAGGACAGAGCTTCCAAAAGAGATACAAGAAATGTTGCCGAAGTATGAAGGCATTGTAAGTGATGGACATCCATAAAAATTTCCCCCTATAAGACCCATAAGCCATAATATTGACCTTATTCCTAGATCTACCCTACCCAATAAGGCAGCCTACAAGATGACCCCTCAACAGAATGAGGAAATAGCTAGGCAAATTCAAGAGTTGTTAGAACAAGGTCTTATAAGGAAGAGTAATAGTCCTTGTGTTGTACCCATAGTCCTAGCCCCTAAGAAAGGATGTACTTTGAGATTATGTACTGACTCTAGAGCCATTAATAGGATCACTATTAGATATAGGTTCCCTATCCCTAGGATTGAAGACTTGATGGATTGTCTAGGAGGTGTAAGGTACTTCACCAAGATAGATTTAAAAAGTGGCTATCATCAGATAAGAGTGAATGAAGGAGATGAGTGGAAGATATCCTTCAAGACCAATGAAGGGCCGTATGAATGGCTAGTCATGCCATTTGGCTTATCAAATGCTCCATCAACTTTTATGAGGTTGATGAATGAAGTACTCAAAGACCACATTGGCAAGTTTGTAGTGGTATACTTGGATGATATACTCATCTTTAGTAAGACAAGAGAAGAACATCTCAAGCATGTGGAAATAGTACTCAAGAATCTACATGAAGAGAAGCTCATGATTAACTTGGAGAAGTCCGAGTTCATCAAAACAGAGCTAGTGTACCTAGGATTTGTCCTATCTCATGGTAATCTAAAAATGGATAAAACTAAAGTGGAAGCCATCATGAATTGGCATAATCCAAGGACAACAACAGAGGTAAGGAGTTTTCATGGCCTTTCTCAGTATTATAGGAAGTTCATAAGGCAATTTAGAGCTATTTGTGCTCCAATGTTGGATACAATCATAGGAGGGATGAAGACCAAGTTCATGTGGAATGAACAAGCCAACAAGATTTTTGAGTTGCTGAAGGAAAATATTGCTACCCAAGCAGTGTTAGTCTTGCCAAGATTTGAGAATCTTTTCACAATTGAATGTGAGGCAAGCAACATAGTCATTGGGGCTGTCCTAAACCAAGAGGGTAGACCAGTAGCATTTCATTCTGAGAAGTTAAGTGAAGCAAAGAAGAAGTATTCTTCTTATGAACTTGAATTGTATGCATTGGTTCATGCCTTGAGAAAGTGGAGGCACTACTTGCTGCCCAAGGAGTTCATTTTTTACTCAGATAATCAGGCCTTAAGCTTTCTGAATTCTAAAGAGAAGTTGAGCCACAAGCACATGAAGTGGGTTGAGTACCTACAAGATTACACCTTTAAAATCAAACATAAGAAAGGTGTCCTCAATAAATTTTCTGATGCATTGTCAAGAAGAGCTCTTACCATCCAAGAGATTCAATTGAAGAGCATGGGAATAGATCACTTCAAGGATCTATATGCTAAAGATGAGGAATTTGCAGACATTTACAAGGTATGTGCTGAATACAAGAACCATTTCCATAGTGAGTATGCTGAATGTACTTTGCAAAGTAACCTTTTTTTTAAAGGTAATAAGCTATGTGTCCCTAGAGGTTCCATTATGGAGAACATGATTTGAGAGAAGCACAATGGTGCATTGAGTGGTGACTTTGGGATCACAAAGACATAAGAACTAGTTCAAAGGTTCTACTATTGGATGAGGATGAATCTTGTTGTCAAAAGGTATGTGGAGAGTAGTATAGTGTGTCAAAGAGTGAAGGGTACTTCATCAAATGTTGGCCTTTATTAGCACTTACCTATTCCTACTAGACCATGGGATTGTTTGAGCATGGATTTTGTAGTTGGGTTACCCAAAACAAGAAAAGTTATGGATAGTGTTTATGTAGTTGTGGATAGGTTTAGTAAAATGGCTCACTTTGTGGCATGCAAGACCACTAATGATGCCAGCCAAATAGCATCTCTATTCTTCAAAGAGATAGTAAGAATCCATGGGTTACCTCAAAGCGTTGTGTCTGATAGAGATGCAAAATTTATGAGTCATTTTTGGAAGACTCTTTGGCAAAGACTAGGCACCAATTTATCCTTTGGATCTGCCTACCATCCCCAAACTGATGGTCAGATCAAAGTGGTGAATAGAAGCCTTGGAAATATACTAAGGTGCTTGACAAAGGAGTACAGACAACAATGGTATCAATTGATTGGACAAGATGAGTATGCCTACAATGACACCATCAATAGGTCAACAGGGAAGAGCCCCTTTTAAATAGTGTATGGAACACACCCTAGAGGAGTCTATGAGTTGAGAGACTTGAAGGATGGATTGAAAGCAAGTGGATATGCAGATGATTTTTCTTATGCCATGCAAGAAATACATGATACAGTCCAAAAAACCTTGACAGAGAACACCTTGAAACATAAGGCAAAGCTTGATGAATGTAGGAGGATGGTTGAGTTTAATTAGGGTGACATGGTGATGGTACATCTCAATAAATCAAGATTGCAGAAGGGAGTCCCTCACAAGTTGTAGATCAGAAGGATAGGCCCTTGTCCTATCTTGGCTAAGTATGGGGAAAATGCATTCAAAGTTGAACTCCTGGAAGACAGTGGACTATCACCTATCTTCAACATTGTAGTCTTCAAGAAGTAATCAGAGATGTGGAGGAGCTACAATTACCCTTTGCTACAGTCACAGGAGCTAACATCATACTGGATACAAGAGTATGCAAGAAGACAAGAACCAAAGAGTATAAGGAGAACTTGATCAAAATACATGATCAAACAAATTTAGATGCAATATGGGTCAAAGAAACAAAGTTCAAGAAGATGGGGATTGATCTAGGAATCCTCAATCCAAGGGCAGATTGATCTTTTTGTTTTGGGGAGGATGGTGCAGGAGCACCTAGGCTAACCTCCATGTTTGTTAATTTTTTCTTGTACTTGAAATTAGCCAAGTCAAGATAGGTTAGTTGTTTTTGGACCTTAGTAGGTATTTGTAATGTAGGCTAAGTGAGTTAGTCATTAGGAGTAACGTCACATAAATAGCCATTGTTAGTAGTATTTTCAAATTCTTAGGCTTAGTTGTTAAGTGTGAGGTTGGAGTCATGAATGTGTCCAAATAACTTAAATGTGGACATAGAGATGCCATAGGGTCTTAAATGATCTTGGATCCTCGAATTGAAGAGGTTAGAGGTCCTAAAATGTAGGGAGAAGGCATGAATGAAAAGATGCCATAAGTTGCTAAATTGTTGTTATGACAAAATTTGCAATAATTGCAAATGTTGCATACAACATGGTTACATCGGATTCTCCTTGAAACTAGGAGTGGGTAATCAATCAAAAAGTCCCTAGAATGGTGGAAGAAGGCATCTATTGTATGGAGATACTTGAGCTAAGGAGTGATTTTTTCATATTGTAACAAGTGTGAAGTGAATAGAGACTGCAATTCTAAGTTTTCAGTAATCCTGAGCATTTTGTGTTGACAGACATATGTAATGGATTGAAAGACTGAGAATGGTGATTTTTTTGTGTTCTTAGAATATTTTGGAGTTTTTTTAATTTAGTATTCAATTTTCTTTGTGGTCGTTTAAGGTGTTGTTTAAATTGTTTTTAGTTTAGAAGACTCACTGGTCATGTCCAGACCAATCAGTCTAATCATGGCTCCCCCATGAAATCTAACCATGGGAAACATCTAATGGTAGATGGAAATGCTAGGGGAGTTAGTAGTGTACATAGTTGTAGAGTTAGGATTCCTAGAAAGGCAAGTTACTATTTTTAGATCCAAGCCCTAGGCGAGCATGCACTATCTGGTTAGAGGTTTGGAGGAGAAATAGTGAGCTTTCATGTGCAGGGGAAGAAGCTACTATATGGTCCAAGTACATGTATAGTTAGGGTTTAGTGTTACCTTGACATTCTAGGTTGTTTTAGTTCATGCCAATCAATAAAGACAAGTTTTGAGTGAGTTTTGGATAGTGTTGCAAATTGTCCTAGTTTTTAGGCCTATTAGCCCTATAAGACCTAGTTTATAGGAATCCCATGTATGAATAACTTAGGGGTCTAAGACTTATAAAATACTTTTTAAAATGGAAAAGGGTATCTGGATATGGTCTTATATTTTTGAGGTCTTTGGAAAATTTTTACAAAACGTGAGAAAAACACACTATTTAGGGCTACAAGGGAGTGAGTTCAATTAGGCCTCTTGAAGACACAAACTTGGAATCGACTGAAAATTGAAAGGAGATTCCTCAAGATGGATTCTAAATTGATCAAATGTAGTATCTACATGGTGTTGAACACCCCTGTAAGTGATTCATGAAGATTAGTGTGGGAATTGACACTTAGACTCTTCGAAGTGTAAGTTGGAAAAGTGGAGATTTGAATTAACTATAGGGTGTTATTCTTTCAAAAGGGTGAAGCACAAGTGGAGACTCTTAGAGGAGAGTAGGATTAGTACTTAGTTAATGATCTAAGTCTAATAAGGACCCAGAGGAGATTAGGATCCTTGAAGAAGATAAAGAAGATCTTCTTAGTAGATTGTGCAAGCAATCCCATTGGAACATTTACATCACTTGAGCTCCAACTGAAAACTTGCAAATAACTTTGAACCATAATCATGGAAGCTCACCTCCGAACCTAGGACTTTACAAGGCCACCCGTGATCTTGGGGAACCAAGAATGGTTGGGTAACAAAATATTTCAAAAATATATTTACAACACACATAAACAACCATAACAAAATATTAAACCCATAAAAAGGGGTGAAGGTGGAAATGAACCCACATGATATTTCCTTCACAAGGATCATAAGACAACTCATTCTTCTCATTTAACATATACAAATTTCTCCCCTTATGCCACCCAAATGTGTAGAACAAACAAATGCAATATAGAGCCCGTACTCCATGCCATATCCCTCTTCTCCATAAGAAGAGAGTCTACACCATTTGAGAATTCCCAACTAAATCCCTTCTCCCTCAAGGTTCTCTTCCCTCACAAGGGTGAGTATAGTCTTGCACACCCAAAAACAACATTCATTCCAAAAGCAAGAAAAAGAAACAAGATCTCACAAACACAAATGCATACAACATCACAAAACTTCATACTACAAGAATTTGCAATTCTAAAATATAAATACATCAAAAAATAGCATTCCATGGCAAGTGAGCACTAAACTTTCTCCAAGAAATGGAAAGAATGAAGTTAAAGATGAGCTTTCCCTTCTTTATCTTTTTCTCCATTGGCCAAATCTCTCAATCTCACTAAATAAAAAACTAGAAGTCTCAAAGTTTGGAGAGTGGGAAATAAACCCACAAACTCCTCCAACATTACACTAAAATGGAAACACTCACCTACCCATCATAATGAAAAAATACTATTTCCAAATTCACCACATTTAAAAAAGGGTTCTCCTTTCAAGATCATAAATGAGTTTTGGGAACTCTATTGGTCAAATATTAACCCCTAACCTATAGTACACCTATTATCCTAGCTAATCATAACCCAAACCATGTCCTAGGGTTCCATTTAACCCACCATAAAAAACTCTAAGAGGTTACTTACTAATTTACATGATAGGAATCAACTTTTGGCTCTTCAAACAAGAAACCCTACATGGGGACACTACGTGGTGACTTTAGGGTGAATGTCTAATCCAAATATAACTCACTTGGTCAGGCCAACTCACATGTACAAGTGTGAATTTACACATCATAAAACACATCACATTACATTTACATTTGGCATGCCAAGTTGGATAAACCACATATTTACAATTTACAAATTACAATACATCCAAACATCACATTTACTAAATAAAACACATAACAATGAGGTTAGATCTCTTCATCGATTAAACCTTGGCTTTTCACTGATTTCACATTCATCCATTCTTGATTCCCCACATTTAAATCCATGGTTAATTTCATGCACACTCACTCAAAATATTAGTAGTTCGAGAAAGAAATCATGTATATAAAAATTGCAAAAGTATTGATAACATTAAACACACCTATTAGCGACTTGCATTTTTGCAAAATTCAACATAATTTAAAACAATCACTTGTACTTAAATTTCCATATACAAATACATGTACTAATTAATTATTGCTAAATAATATCATTATGTAATATCTGAAATTTAACTATCACAAGTATCCCACAAACATTTGCAGAATTAAGTTAGCATATTTTAATTCAATTAACATCACATTCACCTCGAATCACATTTCATAATGTATCATGTTAAAATGGAAGCACTTCCATGTTAAGAATTTTTAGCCCTCCTTGGGGGGTGTTTTTGACCACCATCATATTGTCCCCTCATTTCTGCACCTTCTCCTACTTTTGTGCCTGTTTAAGACCCTAATTGGGCCTCTTCGGGCACCATCCATCCCATCTGGCACATTTTACAGGGGTCCTAACTCCTTGGGTCAAGGTCAACGTCAAATTTGACCTAGGTCAAGTTCGACCTCAACCTTGACCTAGTTCAAGGTCAACTTCTACCTTGACCTAGGTCAAGGATGACCTCAACTTTGACTTAGTTCCCCCTTTCAAGTTTGAAAGTTTTTCAGATGCCAGAGGTCATCAAAATTTCATTTCCCGCTTCCGGGTCAGCTATTTTGGGTTCTGAAGGGACGATTCTTAAATTATATTTAATATATGTCCTCTTTTAGGGATATAGGTCTAATTGGAATTTAATTCTCCTATGTAGGCCTCTCTAGAAGATTGTTCCCTATTTTCATATATAAGGAAGTTTTCTCCTCTCATTTTCTCTAAGTCAGATCAACTAAGTCTCTCTAAGAGAAGAAGCAAAGCTACACCATCATCAAGAAAAAATTTCAAGCATCCATTGTTCGACATGTTTTCAAGCCTTCAAAGTGTTCAAGTCTTCCTCTCAAGTATTCAAGTTCTTTGTTGAAGATCAAGGATTCAAGCTTTAAGGCCTTTGAAGGGATTTGGTTCAAGCATTCAAGATTCATCATTAAAGCCCTAGGTCTATCCATCATGGTGGTGTGATATTCCTTCAAGATCATTTTTGCATCCTCAAGACTCATTCATTCTCTCTTCAAGGTGGATTCCAAGCATAAAATCATGGAGGTTTATGGTTTCTAATATTGAGTTGAAGCTTTTATATTTGCATACTTGTTTACATTAGAAATACAATTGCATATCTATTGAATATCATAGCTTCATCATTAGATCTACTTCTACTACTTTCTAGCATTATTTATTTTGATTATTGATTTCAATGTTAAATACTAAATCCAGGTTTGACTAAGGCAAACCCCTTCCCCTAAAAAAACAAATCCATTTTATTGTAGATATAGGTTTGGAACAACATATTAAAGTGCATATTCAGATACCCTTTTCAGTAAACTTTTAGGATCTAGAAAAATCTTTTCAATCTGACACTTTTGAAGTTGATTCTGCCCTAGGTTGGAATTGAAAATTCTAGGTCAATGACATTGAATTGAGGTTCAAAATCAGAATTGTTTCAGATTCGAAAAAGATTTCTGGGTTTTGTTCATATCTGTGTTTCTATTCCACATCTACTCTCATATTTTCCAAAATCTGAGTGCAAAACCCCCAAAACAGCATTATTCAGATCTATAACATTTCAAGGTTAGTATTGTTCTCCTATTCATTTCAATTAAAGTTCTTAATCTTTCTAGATCTATCACATATTATTTTCTATAAACAATAATTTAAGATCTTCCTCTTTATGCTTATTTCCAAATGGTTGATTCATTTATGCATTGATCCTTCCTTTGGGTTTAATAAATTTGGATCCTTCATTTGTGTATCTAAGGATAAAAAGGGAACCTCTTATCTACCCCCTACATTTCAAATACACATTTCATACCTTACATTTTAAAAAGATTCCAAATTATATGTTACACATAAGTCATGATAAAATCAAAACATGAGATTTAGGATTCAACTTTTCATCTATATCATATCACCAAGATTGTTCATTCATAAGCATATAAAAGTATATCATAACATCACGAGCATCATAATATAAAAATCATTATATAGAGTCTAATGATCTATGAAATAATCATCCAATTAAGTCTTACATGTACCAAAATAATGTATCATCATGTAATAACCTATCAATTCCATATCAAGACATCATATGATCATCATTTTGAATTTTACTTAATTTTTTTTTTAATTGTATCATGATAATCTATTAAATTAGTCACTCATTGTGTGTTATTAAAATACATCATAAAATCTTCATCGTTAGAATCAGTAGTGGATATGTATCCTAATATACATACTAAATAATTCATAGAATCATATCCATCAATCCACAGACAGGAAGTATGTCAAACAAGTATAATTACACTAACTTTATTGCATGTAAAAAATATTAGATTTGATTTAATCAATCCAATTCTCACTTGCATTATCCTATTAACTATTTAATGAACATCACTACATACTAATTCACAACTAAACTCAATTGATATATTTACATTCACATCCAAAACCATTTAAGTACCTAATATTAGCACAACTAATCTAATTATGAATATCAGTTTCCCTTGCACCATGCTTATTCACACAAAACATACATTCACTTGCATTCTCATAAAAATAATTTGGATTAATTAACCTTAGTGCAAACATAGTACATCCTAGACTGATCAGTATGAGTACAGAAATGATGTAAAATGGAGTGCATCATGGAACCATGTGGTCACATCTCCATCCAATACAATATATAATCTATAAGGCACTAACATAAGAAATTCACATACTAGGTCTATCCTAGAGGTACAACCTAACAAGGGTCCAACACGATCATAAAATACAAGAATGGAAATCAATTCAAACCCATTGGGGTTTCAAGAAGGAAGGAAAATGGGGGAGGCCCTACATCATCCCCCCAAGGAATATGCTTACTCCTGGAAGTTGATATGTTATAATATAGTTAGCAGACACAATGTAAAATTGATAGTGATCCAAAATAAAGAACACACAATATGTTTAACCTCAAAGTATCTCAAAAAATACACTTTTCTATCCACTCAAATCGACATCAGTTGGAGGACTCTCTTACACAACATAGAGTATGATGCCACTGTGCTTCTATTATCTGATCCTCAAAACCCCCCTCATGATATTCTATCAAATCTGAAATGTTAAACACTGGTGAAATATTGCATTCACTGGGAAACTCTACTTCATAAGCATTTCCTAAATCATGCTTTTTCAGTATTTTGCATGGTCTAAACTTCTTCATCTTCAACTTATAATATGTTCCTACTGGAAATCTCTCATTTCTCAAATGAACCATGACTTCATCTCCCACCTAGAATTCCCTATGCCTCCTTTTCTTGTCTTCCTTAGCCTTGTACTATGTATTCATTTTATTAATATGTTTCCTCACCTCCAAATGCAAATTCTTCAAGTGTTTTGCAAAGTGTTCAGCTTCAATGCTACTTGTCTCTGCTTTGTCCAACTTTCTTAATTCTGATGCATTTCTTAGACTACTTTCATATACTATCTGGAATGGTGATTTACTAGTGCTCTTATTGACATAATTATTATATGAAAATTCCATCTACGTGTTAAAACCAAATCCCATCCCTTTGGTTTATCTCCAACCAAGCATCTCAATAGGTTTCCCAAACTCCTATTCACAACTTCTGTCTATCTATTAGTCTGTGGATGGTGTGCTAAGATGAACTTCAAATCTATCTTCAATTTTTTCCACAAGGTTCTCCAAAAGTACCCAATAAACTTGGTGTCCCAATCTGAAACTATGCTCTTTGGTAATCCATGTAGTCTTACCAGCTCCCTAAAAAAAAAATTCTGCTACGTGAACAACATCATTAGTCTTCTTGCAAGGAATGAAAAGTGCCATTTTTTAAAACCTATCCACCGCTACAAACATGGAATCATGTCCTCTCTGAGTTCTTACTAGGTAAAGAACAAAGTCCATACTAATATCCTCCCATGGATTCTCTGGTATAGGTAATGGCTGACATAACCCTATATTCTACTTCACTCCTTTTTCCATTTGAAATACCCTACAACATTGTACAAATTTCTTAACATCTTGCTGCAACTATGGCCAATAATAGTTCTCACTAATCAGAGAAATAGTTTTATCTTGCCCAAAATGTCCAGCTAGTCCTCCACTATGCTTTTCTTTGATTAGATTCTCCCTCATGGAACTCTTTGGAATGCACAACTGACTACCTCTGAACAAAATATCATCCTGGACTATGAAATCCAACCATTTGTTTCTACACAGAGTAACATTTTCTCTACAAGATTTCCAAGCTTCACCAAAATCTGGATGTTTAGGATACAAACTCTTGAGTTCCTTTAACCCAACAACCTCAATTTGCATCTTTGTCAGCAAAATCAGTCTTGTGCTAAGGGCATCTTCAACCCTATTAGACTTCCCACTCCTATTTATCAAAATAAAAGTGTAACTCTGCAAAAAATCAACCCATTTCAAATGCCTTTGATTCAACTTTCCTTGACTATTCAAATATTGCAAAGCTTGATGATCAGTAAATAAAAAAAATCTTTTGGCAAAATGTAATGTCTCCACTTGCTCAATGCTTGAACTATAGAATAGAACTTCTAATCATAAATAGAATATTTTCTCTTGGCATCATTCAAATTCTCACTGAAATAAGCAATGGGTTTATCTTCCTACCTCAAAACTACTCCATTAGCATTACAACTAGCATCACAATCTACTTGAAAAACCTTGTTAAAATCTGGAATTACTAAAACAGGTTGTTCTTTAACTTTTCTTTTCAACAATTCAAAACTCTTATTTTCCCCTACTATCTGATTAAACTCTTTCCTATCCCCTCTCATTATTTCAATAAAGGGTCCACATATACTATTGAAAGTGTGAATAAACTTTTTGTAAAAAACTAGCCAAACCATGAAAAGATATTACATTAGTAGAACTTCTTGGGGTAGGCCATTCGAGGATATCTTGCATCTTCTCTAGGTCCATTTTTAGACCTTCAACTGAGAGTACAAATCCTAGATACACTAATTCCTTTTTCACAAAACTACACTTCTTCAGATTAATTAGCAACTTCTTTTCTCTTAACCTCTCAAACACCTTACGAATATGCATCATATGTTCTTCCAATGTTTTACTAAAAATCAAAATATCATCTAGGTACACAATAACAAACTTACCCAGAAATTCTTTCAGTACTTTATTGATGAACTGTATGAATGTGCTTGGTGCATTGGTTAGCCCAAAAGGCATAACTAACCACTCATACAATGCCTCCTTTGTTTTGAAGTTTGTCTTCCATTCATCTCCTTCTCTGATCCCGATTTGGTGATATCCACTCTTTAGATATATCTTTGTGAAATACTCAACTCCACTCAAACAATCATTAATATCATCCATTCTTTGCAAGTGAAATCTATACATGATAGTGATCTTATTGATAGCTTGATAATCTATACACATCCTCCATTCTACATTTTTATTTTGTTCTAATACCACTAGTACAACACATAGACTCAAGATCTCTTAGATCAATCTCTTCTGCAATAACTCATGCACTTGTCTATTCAATTCCTCACTCTTTGTTGGAGTCATCCTATGGGATACCTTGTTGGGAAAGCTAGCTCTGGGATCAAGTCCATTTGATGATTCATCTTTCTCACTGGTGGTAATCCATTAGGTACATTATTAGAAACAATAAACTGAAACTCCTCCAACAAGTCTGCAACTTCTGCAGGTACATCTTCTACTTCTTCTTTACCCACTTTTGGAATTAGGGAAAAACAAATATGCTCATGTCTCATACCTTCTAAGAAATTTCTTCCATCAACTAAACATATTCAGGAATTACTAAATACCTTTTCTCTTGTTTCCATCAATGGATTCAGCTTGTGTTGGGCTCCATCCTTTGCCAAAGAATACTTGTATTATCATGACCATCATGTATGGCATAGTTGTCAAATTGCCAAGGACTTCTCAGAAACAAATGACATGCATCCATGGGGATGATATTACAAAGTAACTCATCTTGGTAACTTCAAATCTGGAACTTAACTAAGCACTACTCATTGACAAGGACCTTGTGGTGATCCTACACCCAGGAAATTTTCTATGGATGCAGTTGTGTTTCCCTTTTCAACTTCAACTTTGTGACCATTTATTTTGATACTAGATTATCAATGCTTCCACCATCAATAAACACATCATAACTCTTACCCCCACACTTGCATCTAGTGTGAAGTAGGTTCTTCCTCTAATCTGAGCTCTTCTCTTCATTTATCAAGATCCTCCTAACAAATAGGGTTTCTCCTCTCTTAGCATCATCTAAGTGTTCTGACTGAGCTTTTTCATTTGCATGCACACCTTGTACATGGCCTTCATTCCTCCTATCCATCCTTCATTGAAGTTGTGGGCATTCATAGGCTTAGTCTCCTTCTCCATAATGGAAACATGTCCCACGAAAAGAACCTCTTCCTAGTCCTTTCCCTCTTCCTCTTCCTCTCTGATCCCTATTATTTTGATCACGGGAACGATTAGAATTATTTACCCTCTGATTCTTAAAGCTACTTGACTCATTATTCATTATCTGATCTTCATTCAGCCTCCATCAGACCGTCTGTCAAATCTTCCACCACAACCTCTTCCATCTTGCTTTCTTTCAAACTTGTTGTTTAGCTTCTCTTCCACTCTTAGGAAAAACTAGTATGCCTCTTCAATGTTGGTCATTCTAACCAGAATCAACTCATCTTGAATACTTGGCCGTAATCCATAATGATAATGGAAAACTTTTTCCTTCTCAGTCTACATGACCTGTTGTAATGAGGACTTGGTAGAACTCTTCTGTATACTCCTACATTGATTTTCCTTCTTTCTTCAACCCTTTCATTTTTCTCAGAAGATCTAGCCCATAATCAACAAGATTGAACTATCTCTTCAATTTCTCCACCATTTGGTCCCATCTTGTGATTTTCTCCTTTCCTCTTCTACTCTCCAACTGAATCTCCCACCACAAAATTTTTACATGGCCCTTCAATTTGGCCTTTACAAATTTGACCCGATCTAGGTCTTTGACATCTTCATACTCAAAATACTCTTCTAGATCATTGATCTAGTCGATCAGCTCCTCTGGGTTAAGATTCCCTGAAAACATGGGAACTTCAATCGTAGGTCTCTTTCCAATCTTGGAAATGGCTCTCAAAAGCCTATCATGTTTAGGATCTCTAGGTGCTTCTGGTGCTTCCTGGTCACCTTGTCTTTCTTCTTTGGATTCATCATCACTTTCATTTCTAACCGCAATATTTATTCCTCTACGTAGCTCCTCTTTCATTTCTTGCACTTGCCTCTGGAGGACTCTAAATCCCTCTTCTATCACACCACCAACTCTTCCACCACAGTTCCTTCATGGAGGCATTTTAGGCTCTTTATCACGTGAACCCACAACCATAGTCCAGGTGCAAACAACCTCATAGTTGATGATCTGTCTACACACTCAGGAACTCCTTCTCTGATACCACTTGATGAAGGGTGCTCCCCATATTAACACAAACACACAACAAAATCAAGAATCACAATATTTGCAAAGAAAGGAAATGGGCTTTCTATTATCCACCATGACATGAAATTACAATATTCTGAAATATGACATGAACCTTCAAAAATGCAACATGCACAACCACATGGGTATTTTATTACAATAATCTACAAGCTAGAGCCACCAGCTGCATAACCCATAAATGATGACATGTAACTGATTGAATGTTTGAAGATGTTAAGTTGATCACCAAAATGTAGAAAGATAATGCAAGACATTAAATTAGTTAATGGATTGTATTGTCATTGATGTCAACTTGATATAATATAATTGGTTATAATCAAAGTGTCAAAGACTTTAGAGAATCAGAAAGATAAATATTATTTTTTTAGTAATGCATAAAAGACAAGCATTCACTATGTGACTTCAAACACCGACGACTAGTGGAACTTGACAGATAGAGACTGTTGACGGGACTTTGGTGACCAGGTCCGCCAGCAGATGTAAGTTGTCACCGGGTATCGGGGTACCAGCCAACTTCACCTACAAAGGTTATATGGGGAAATGAGATTCCCTAGGCATCCAAGCACCTAAGGATCAGGTCTCGATGGTGCGGGGCTCAGTTGGGAGGTGTGACTATTTTCAAGGGGGATAGCTGGTTTCTTCAACTCATTCTCTCTAGGGATTTAGATAGGTGAGGTTTTCCAAAGCATTTTTACACTTAGTAAATAAACCAAAAAATATCCTAAAGGGTTAGAAGTATTTCATCTACCTATAGTTATATTTAAACATTCAATACATCAATAATTCTGTAATATACTATACTAAATACTGAAGAAATACACAACCATCAGTTCATATTTTATCAGTAGAAAGGGAAAGGAGGTCGTTAATCTACTTAAAGTATCAGGGCAGAAGACATGAAGAACATTAAACATAAAATACCATTAACTTAGAAGACAAAGTGCCAACAACATCATTGCAAGAACTCTCTCTCCTTCATTAATGTTCCTTCCAGCAAGCACTGGTGTGTGGTACAATGGCGGCTCCAAGGGAGCATCTAACTACTGAAAGCTTAAAGACCAAGGAGCATTGAGCTCTACAACTGAAATGAAAATACTGCTTCTCTATTACTATGGACTACAAAATCATCAATTTCACTGACCCTTGGAAAAGGGCCAGACTTTCTATTTATACACATTTTTCCTCTAACCCTAACCCTAACCCTATTTTATATTTTTCCATAAAATATATTATCTAGTGGCCGGTACTACCTGCACCACTTTACAAAAGACCTCGAGATAGAGAAGGTCTGACATGTCAGAAGAATAAGACAAGAAGATGGAGTGAAAGAATTGGCCTCCAGAAGAGAGCCAAGAAAGAGAAGGAAGAAATTCGATCCCCCAGGGATCGAGGCTACATACCTCATAAATGGGAAATGTGGTGCCCTATCTCTAATGTGCTAGGTGTATATCTTAAGCGGCACCATGAGAAGGTCATCTGTCAGAAAGCCTCTTGTCGATTTGACGTGTCTTGATGTAGCTATATGCCCTCTGACAACCTTCAACACCCTTTATTAACTACTTGAAAGTGACCAATCGACCCTTGGGGACGAGGACACGGGTCACTGAAAGAGTACAAAATATAGGATCCAGGACTTCGGGATCTAGGAACTTACGTTCTAAAAGAATAAAGAATACAAAAAATACTTGGGTTTTCTCTATCTTTCAGAGAATTTTTATTGTTGCTTATTGTCATTGAAGGTCTGGAGGAGACGGGAGATTCCATCTTCATCAATTTCTTTAAGACCAGCCCATCGGTACTTAGCCACCTCAATCTGTTCCCCCAGGTCAGGAACATTTCCTTTAAACTCATCGGCCATTTTTTCCGCATCGTTACCACTAAGTACCATACAAGTTATTCTCATCATTTGGGCACCATCTACTCCCTCTGGGGATTGATACCTTGATTCCATTAGCTCATCAAACTTCCCCAGGATGTACTCCTCTGGCATGCAAGTATCAGTGCTGAATGGGTCAGCTTCGGAGACCTTTGTGACAAAAGACTTATATAAATTAAAATAAAATTGTACTATGTTGATTTTCTCCCACAGATTTCCCACCAGTTGCTTGATTATCCCCAATGTGAGGTCAAGTCTGGAGTGTTGGGTCCTCACAAAATTGAACGACCCCACCCCCAAAATTACAGACTCAAAAACCACTTCCTCCCCAAGGCTGAGAAGTTCTTTAAATTCTACTTTCCATGCTTCATAATTTTTTATGTCACCCTCCCATATGTTGATAGTGGTTTTGGCTTAATGCAAGATGTGTGAGGCTGCATATAAGTCTAGGAGAAATGACACCAGGAAACGCTGGAACTTTCCTACCTGTAGAGAAACCCACTCATCGATCGCCTGGGCTTTCTTCTTCATCACCCACAATGAATCTATGTCACTTTGCAGCAGTGGTACATTATATGTGGAGGCCTCTAGAGTAATATCACTGATAGGCCAGGCTAGCTATGTTAGCAACCCCATGAGGTTGGCAGTTTTCCCCTTTCCACCTTGAGCCTTTGGGCCTCTTTTTTATAATGGGCCTCTATTGTCTTAGCCATCTCTTTCAATAGGTCTACCTCACCCTATTTTCCCCTCTTTCCCAGTGATATCTCTGTGATATTGTAATCTCCAGCCTCGGTGGTTGCTTCATCAGCGTTTGGGGGAGGTGTTGCTACCACTGCAACTATTTCTCCGCCTGACTCAGTTTGAAGAGGATGAACCGTCCAAGATTTCTTGGCCTTTGGTGGGTCATGGGCCTGAGCCATCATCTCAGCCAAGGAGAGATGACCTCTTGGAGTCGGCAGAGCTTTCCTTTTCTTGGTTTCGACTAACCACTGTGGCGGTAGGGGTGGCTTATTAGCCAAAGTTTGTTCCTTGGGTTCTTCCTTGACATCTTGTTGTTGTTCCTCTTTAGTGGGATGGGTCTCGCCCAGCTCCCTACCTATATCTTTTGATTCATCGGCAAAATTTTCCCCAGTGACATTTATTTCTTCTACCTTGTCATCTGTATCTTTGGCCATGTCTAGGTCTTCGTTGGCCATCCCAAGGGTTTCTTCCTCTTGTTGTTTCTCTTCTTCCTCAGCCTTTTTTTCTAGGATTTCCTCTTCCATTGATATGTCTTTTGGAAATGGGAGGGGTATCAGGCCAAGATTTAGTGTTTGGGCCGTAGTGATTACCTCCCCAAATGTCATTCTAGGGAGTGGCACTTGGAACACTACGACAGGGGTTATGGTTGCTCCCGAAGGTCTTGTTCCCCCAGTGGATGCCATTTTTTCACTTTGCCTTTGTTGATCCACTCCCGTGTCCTATATCTCTGAGACCTTGGAGGCAATCTCTTATTCTATTTATTTCTCTTTCTCCATCTGTTCTTCCTACTCTCGCACAAATTCTTGTTCCAGAGCTTCTTCCTGTGCTAGGACTTCAGCCTCTATTTTCTCGATCTCCCCCTGTAGATTCCCAAACTCATCAGTTGCAAAAACATCATCAAATTCATCTGGCGGGGGAGGATTGGCTGGGACATCAGTAGGTTCAGGTTCCCTCTCCATCTCTGAGGAGTCAGAGGAAAGGATCTCAACTTGTGGGATTTGGGGCATCCCCAACTCCAACTCTACCTTGGGATTTTGGTTAAGCCTCTTCTTTCTCCTAGTGACTGAGGGTTGCCCCGCATCCCTTAGTACTTATTTCTCTTATGGATCCACCCCCATTGCCTTAACCATCAAGGCCACTAGTGAAGGGGAGGAGGGTGGACGAATTGGTCCGGTCATGAGTACTAGAGTAGCCAGCCGTGTAATTAAATTCTCCCTCATTTGTTGGGAGGCCGCTACTGATTGTTTTATTTTCTCTTTTATGAGGATTTCTTACACAATTAGAGTCTCCATTATTCCTTTCCCTTTATCTCCTCCCTGTGAAGAAGCCTCGGCCCCCGGGTTTAACTTTGGTATCGACTGGGCAGCCCGATGGACACTCCTGGGGCACACCTTCTTAAAGTAGGTGTGGCTGCATTCGACCACATTGCAGGTGAAATATTGAATAGTGGGCCCCTCCTAGGCATCCCAGTCCACTGGTGGGAGGGCCAACTTATCAATCCCCTTTTCTTTGTACTGGGGATCTACTATGGAACCGGCATCTAAGAAGTCTTTCAAAAATCTCTGGAGCTTCAATCTTTCCATCATTCTTGCAGTCATCCTGACGTAGTGTCGGCCCCGAACTTCCATGTCATCCTAGAAATATTCCCAGAAGTCTTCCATGTGGTATTGGTGGGGCTCTGACGCCCGGGGAAGTGCCACCATGATTTTTCCATGCGGATCAAAATGCTTCCGTGCTAAGTAAAATTTTGCTAAGTTATAGCTTTTAAGCTCATTATTCGCTTCTTTGGCGGTGACCACACTGCATGAATAATTCCCACAAGTGATTAGGAATGGAATGTTTGTTACCTTATTTAGGGCATAGAAGGCATGCAACTCCATTATTTGCTTGCAATATTCCAAAAGAATTATCTTGTTCCCACAATGTTTGGGTAACAAGTAGGGTTTCCTAGAGAAGCCGGTTACCCTAATGTATGTATGTTGTTGAAACTGTATATAATAATGGACATAGCTCTAGATCAAATCCATGGCCTCTGTAGACAAGCAGTATCCTGCATCTTTGGTGGGTGTGAGAAGGTTGTAGTAAATGAAAGCATCATTTACTTAGAAAAAACTGGGAAAACTGGCCTCCCATTGAATCTGTGGAAAATGGTCCCAAGGGGCCTTCTGACTAGGAGCTATCCCGAGTATGCCATCGGTGAGTAACCCACTGGTGTGGGGTCATTGTTGTTACAGGGCCCAGAGAACATAGGAAGTCATATAAAACTTCTTCTTCTGGACTATCTGAAGGAACTAGGGATCCACATGGTTTGAAATTATGGCGGCCTAGTCAAACTACTCCCCACCTGTGCTGATACCAAGTAGGAAGTAATACATCCACCCAGAGAATTCTCAGGCATGTGGTTGCCCGAAGACCCGACATAATTCTATGATCCCCATATGGATGCTTTCTTTGAATTCAGACCTGGGGATTTCTATCTTCATCCTCTTGGGATCCCTCTTCGGGGCCTTGAGCCAATGATTATTCATATATATATGGGCCAACTCCCTCAACTACTTAAATTATACTAAGGCATCCTCTCTGGTGACTATAGTTGGCCTACCAAATTGATGAATCCCCAAACCCATCTGAAAAGTTGCGGCATCGAGAGACACCATAGGGGTGGAATACCCTGTTGGCTCTAGGGCTGTGAGAATAATAGCCCAGACAGATGTATTGTAGTGTGTTTCAAGTGTAAGAATAAGTTCTAGTGACTCCACTGAACACAAGACACAAGCCACCTTAAGAATCATAGAATTCCTGATTTTAATGGCCAATGGATCTCTGGCCTGTCGCTGAGTGTACATCATTTTCACCAAGGCCTGCAGCTCAGGCCATGTCCTGACACTGGTGTCGATAATTAATTAGACTTTGGAATCAATCTTTAAGCCCATGATAGTGCTATCCTTTATGTATTTCATGCTCATGGGTAGTTTTTCCAGAGCCCTCTCCATTTTGGACCTAACAACTCCTTTGGTAACCGTCGTAGAAGGAAGTTCCAGACTCCCGAGTGGTGAATATGCGGAAGCCTCATACATGATGAAAGTATGTTGTTCTAGAAAAATGAAAGGTAAGGTGACCGTAAAAATGTATAGATAAATAAAAATTATTATGGGTTCTGGAGATCTTACCACCATGGTGCATGCTTTCCCTGAAAAGTTAGTTTAGTTCAAAAATCTGGAAAGTATATATATTTTTTTTTTGCGAACTTGGAAATTTAAACAATATCTGGGCCTGGGAGTCTCATCACACTTAGTAAAAGCAAGATGTGGGTTGGGTGATTGCAAGAGACCCAGAGTCGGGAAAACTAACCGTTGGAAGGTGTGCGTAAAAAGTGAGCCATCAGACCCACGTGGATGCCACATGGGTATGGAATAAATGGAAGTTATGGTGATGATGGAAGAGCCAACTGTCTGAATGTGTGAAAAGTGAAGGCCACTTAGACAAATTTAAATGTGTGCATGGGACATAAATGAAGGACAGACTAGTTTGGAAGAGAGAGAAAACCACTTGGTTGAAATTGGACAAGAGTTGAGTTTCAACTAGGCAGTATTCTACACAGAGTGAGCTCACAAATTAGGAACAGGAAATGAATGTAGCACGGCGAGCTTGACAGAATACAAAAAAAATATACACAGAATATACACCTAACCTAAGTAGAGTTGAAGGACATATACATGACAAGTGGAGGGATATACAATAATATACACCAAATATATATGTGCATAGAATGCATAGAAACTATTTACAAAACCAGAGAATGTACAAAACATTTACAACTTTCACATTATCCTACATCAACACAGAGGGTGGACAACCCTCTGGCAGAGCTGACCCACCAACGGGTAGTGAACTAGAAAGAAACACAACACAAAATAGAAATGCAAGGCAACACAAAAACTAGACAAACCAAAATTGGAAAAACAGAGAGGAAGGAAGGCACCAACCTGAAAAAAAGAAGGGAAAGGAAAGGAACTCATGCCATGAACACTTTGCAAAATCCTCTACCATCAAACAATCACCACTTACCACCACAAACCACCCAAAATTGTTCAGATAAGCTTGAAATGGTTCACACTGGATTCTCGCTAAATCGCTGTAAAATCACTCTGAAATCGCTCAAATTGCTTAAGTGTTTTAATCGTGATAATTGTGAAAATGACAGGTAATTTCTATTTATACCCATGGTAAAAAGAAAGTTACCTTTTATTCTGCAAACTTTGGATAGACAGACCTCCAGACTCTAGGCCCAAGGATGCCATGCAACCATACCTTCTTACGAAAAGAAGACATTGTGGCAAAGAATCTCGAAGTCCGGAGTCTGGCTCCAGACAACGGATGACCAACTCTGGGAACAGGTCCTGGAGACATGAGAGACAAAAATAAAAACAAAAAAAAAACACAAGGAAGAAAACCCCAGAGAGGGAAAACAAAGAAAACAAAGGAAAAGGACAAGGCAAGAGCCAAAAGTAGAAAGCAAAAAAGGGGGACCCAACATTTTGCACACAAAATGTAGGGATGGGGATGCAGGGCATAACAAATGAAAACTATCTAGGATGAATGCCTTGGTGCATTTGAGAACTACATAATCTCTAGTTAGAAAAAAATGGAACAAATCGTTACTCGAAGTATCTTACTTGTAATGAGTAACATGTCTGAGAAAATCTAGGCATACGTGATTTAGTCCATGGTCTTTTCATCAGTGGTGAAGTGTGTGCTTTGGAAGGAAACCAAGCCGATGACCTCTGGGAGAAGTAGAGAAGAGGCACTAAGTATATCAAACCCCAAAGTCAAAGCCAATTTTCTCATTTCTCCCAAAGACCAGAGTTTTGTCATATTTTCTTTTCTTGTTATCTTGTATGTTTCAGGCTGGGAGGGCGGTACTTCTTTCACCATCAAGCTTAAGCTTAGCTAAATTTAATGGCGGTACATCTTTCACCCTTTCGCCTATTTTATATGCTAAATGGGGGGAGAAGAACTCTGGACCTGAAAAGAATCTTTTAAAAGTTTAGACTTGGGTCAACCAACTTAGTGCAACCGATCTACCCTCAATGTGTCCAATTACTTGTTCCTTATTTTAGTTCACTGATTACCAGACTTCCAGAGATAAACCCGATGAAGATTACTCAATGTACTACCAAACTTAAAAAATAACCCTGGAGACTAGACTGATTCCATCATGCTAACAACACTCTTAAGTTCACCATGTTAAAGACAACATCCCAGAGACCAGATGTTATGCGAAGCATTCCAATCCTCACAAAAGGGAGAACAAAATGCCAAAACCCAAAAAGAAGACCAGAAAAAATAGAAAACAACCAAGGAAAAAGGATGGTCTTGAAGGATGGCCAGCAAGACTATTTGCAAGACAAGGTACCTCCTAACAAGGCACCGAGAAAGAAATATTTACAAGCCAAGAACTTTAAATAAAATACAACTTTGGGCAAACCTACCTCATTCGAAATTATGTTTGAGAAACTGTCCATTGATGGGAAATGGGATAGGTTCTCCAGTCATGGTGTTAAGGTGGTAGGTATTTTCCCTACAAATCTCTAAGATTAGGTATGGCTCGAGCCAGAGCCATTGGAACTTGGTGTGCTTACCTTTCTTCTCATGGGCCTTGTACCACAACAGGACAAAGTCTAAAATCTGAAAGGCCTTGTATTGGGTTCTGCAATTGAACCATTTTTTTACCACTGTTTGATGATGCATGAAATGTTCAAGGGCTACATCCCGCTGTTCTTCCATCTACACTAGATTTAGGAGCCTGACCTCCATGATGTTATCCCAGTTGTTGAATTCCTACATAAACTGTAAGACTAGGATTTGTAAATTGATTGGGAATACTGGGTTCTGGCCATAAACCAGATGGAATGGGGACATTCCTTGGGTGGCCTTAATTTGAATGCAATCCACCCAGAGGGTGAATCTCAACTTTTGGTGCCAATCCCAGGGATTCTATTCTAGCAGGTGTTTGATCACTTTGAGTAGATTTTTGTTTGTAAATTCAGCAACATCGTTCCCCTGGGGGTAATAGTTGCTGGAAAAATTTAGGGTGATCTTCCGATTGTAGGTCCACTCAAGAAATTATGCTAAAGAAAATGTGGGACCATTGTCACATAATAGAGAAAAGGGCATCCCAAATCTAGTGACGATGTTTTCTTCCAGGAACTTAATAACTATGTCTGTTGTGTTATTTTTGCAAGGTATAGCTTCAGCACACCGGGTGTAGTAATTGGTTGCTGTCAGGATATACCGGTGGTGGGAGGATGATTTGGGGTTGATTTTCTTGATAAAATCAAATTCCCATTGGGTGAAGGGCCTAGCCTCAAAGACTGGTTGTAAAGGCATAGCCGGGTTACGCTCATGGTGTGCCACAGTTTGGCAAGTGTGGCATCTTCAAATGTGAGTGTAAACATCTTTAAATATACAGGGCCAATATTACCTAGCCTAGAGGATCTGATAGGAAGTGGCATCTACTGAGCCATGCCTAGTTCCAAACTTCCCATGGAACTCTTTGATCATTCTCGCAGCTTTGTCCCTATCAATGCACCGAAGGTATACTCCCTCGTAGTTTCTGTAGTAAAGCACAAAGTTTTTAATCATAAAGTGAGAACTTTTCATCCATAGGGCACAACATTTATTAGGAGGTAACCCCTCTGGGCATTTGTTATTCAGTAATAAAAATACCAGATTGGTATACCATGGGTCTCGAGTGATAGACTCCACCATGTAAGTTTGACATTCTATGTGGGGAATCTCTTCTGCCATTGCTTGACTTAGTCCCTGGCCTTGGACTATCTTCATGGGCTGCATTTCTAAGTCATATTCCTAGAAGATGGCCATCCATTTCCCCTATCTTTCACCCAATTCACTCTACATCAGTAGAGATTTCACAGCCTGATCCGAGATGATAGCATGCACTTTTCTCTGGAGAATATAATACTGAAATTTCTTCACGATGCAAACAAGAGCAAAGGCCTGCTTTTCCAATGATGAATACCAAACTTTGATGTTATTAAAGGGGGAGCTAATGAAAGCTATGGGTCATTCTTCCCACTTGACCTTTTGAGTTCATACTACCACAGCAGAATGCAGTGAAGCAAAGGAGTAAATGTAAAACAAAAGGGAGTAGTCCATACTAGCTAGGATAGGTGCTTTCGTTATCGTTTGTTTGATCTAGGTGAATGCCCACTTTTCTTCAGGACTCCACTCAAATTTGGTATCCTTTTTCATCATTTTGTTGAGTGGTTTGACTATCTCAGTAAATCCAGTAATGAGCCACCGGACAAAGTTGATCTTTCCAAAAAAAGACCGCATCTCTTTCTTACTGTCGGGCATCTGTAAATTTAGCAGCGCTTCAACTCTCTCAGGGTCATTGGATATACCCTTCTTGGAGACAATATGCCTGAGCAACTTCCCTTTAGTGACCCCAAATATGCATTTCTTGGGGCTGAGGGATATTCCATACCGGTGACATCTCTCGCAGACCTGAGTGAGGTGGGCAGAATGTTCATGCGTATCCCATGAAAAGATGGTCAAATCATCCATGTAGATTATTATACACTGATTCACGAGGCCCTCAAATGTAATGTCCATGTCCTTTTGAAATGTGGCCCCTTCGTTAATTAAGCCAAAGGGCATCCTCCTATATGCAAACGTTCCCCACTTGGTGGTGAATTTCATTTTCTCTCTATCTTCGTACTTAACCATGACTTGGTTATATCTGGAGTATCCATCCAAGAAGGACATCATTTGGGATCTATTCACTATCTGCAACACCTCATCCAATGAGGGGAGAGGGTTATTATCTTTCTTGGAGGCCCTATTCAAGTTTTGAAAATCCACACAAAGGCAAATTTTGCTTCTCTTCTTCCTAACCGGGACCAAATTGGCAACCCACGTAGTGTGCTAGATTGGAAAGATTATCCAAGCTGACAGTAATTTTTCTACCTCTTGACAAATCAGAGGTCTGATCATTGGGTTGACCGGTCATTGCTTTTGCCTAAAAGGCTTAGCATTAGGTTTTAAGGGGATGGCATGACTCATAATGGAGATGTCATATGTTTTCAAATCCTCATATCCCCATGCAATTATGTCTATGTATTCTCAGAGGACCATGAGAATCTTCTCCTTCTCCTCAAGGGAGTAGGAGGTGCCGATGTGTATCATCTTTTCTTCACTGTGCTAGCCAATGTTTACTTTCTCAAATTTTCCTCCCTCACAGGAGGATGACATCTTTTCCCGGCCCCAAGGGTCTGAGTCAAAGATTCATTCAAGTGCAACCATCCCCTTCAGGATGGTTTTAGTAGGTAGGTCTATGATCCCATCATCTTCATCACCTTGTCCAGTATCATCATGGTCTTGTTCCTCCTCTATCTAGTCCTCAAAGACACCAACATTGGCCATGAAGGCCAGGATATGTTGATCATCCTCAAAAACCTAAAAGTGGGTGACATTATCTGGGATGGATGGGGTGGGGATCATCTCAACTAAAAATCTATGGAGTCACGAGCCAGCCATGGGCTCAAGTGAACTGGAAAAAATAGCGAGGGAATCCAGGACATAATTCTGTCACTGGGGAATAAGATCAATGTCGAAGGCATCGAAATCTTTAATAAGGCTCCATGCCCAATTGTGATATGTAGCCAACCTTTTATCATGACATATGTATTGACTCTAGACCTGTTTGATAATCAACTCTGAATCACCCAGAACCCGAAGGTGGGTGATTCCATTCCTTAACGCAAATAAGAGTCCAAGGACCAAAGCCTCGTACTCCATAACATTATTGGTGTAGTTGAACTATAGTCTGTAGGATGTGAGAAAAGATTTTCCTCGTGGGTTGATTAATACTACTCCAGCCCCAAAACCTTGTTTGGATCAGGACCTGTCAAACTTAAGGGTCCATAGATCGTTACTTGTAGTCTGGAGCTGGGGAGAGGGAGTAGGCTTTGGATTGCTTTTGGGAGACTTGGGAGGAGCTTCCTCCTATACTGTTGGTGCATCAGTGAGGTTTACCTCTGGAGGGGTTTGGATTTGAGGTTCCCAGGGAAATGGCACCGAAGAAGTGCTTCTAGTAGGAATACTGGGCTCCATGGAATCAACTATGCGTTCTCTATTCTGAAAGGTGTCGATGTGTCGGGTAGCGACGGAAAGACAAAATTCACACTCTAGCTCTGAATATTTTTGAAGTGTACTCGGCACCAAGTACCAGATAAGAGTGTAGCGGGGGTCGCTGTGGCACCCTGAGAGTCGACCTCAACCCTCAACTTTTCTTCTAGGTCTTGGGTTCTCTACAGAACTATGGAATCCTCCCCAGGGGAAAAATCAAATGTTAAGATTTCAAAGGGTTGGTACACCCTTGGGGAAGTCTCTGAGAAGAATTCCTCATTAACCATCCTGACTTTGGTAAGGGCCTACTTCATCCAGAGCTCACTCTCAACCTGGATCTTGTTTGATTGTCCTTCCTAGCGGAGACATAAGTGGTAGAAGTTAGTCGAAAAGTATCCATTTAGGGATTTAGACCAATTTTGACTTAATAACATCCCATAAGTCTCTGGGATGTACACCACTTAGATGTCGATTATGCTGGCTATCCTAGGGTCCTAGATAAGCTATATCCAGATGTTATTCAATTCCCCCACCATTTTCACAGTAGTTTTTTCCAATTGAATCACTACGCCATTAGATGGGGTGGGACAAAATCTGAGCTTCTAGCATATGGATAAGGACATGATTTTTCCCAAAGCTCCAGAGTCTACTAAGAAGTTGTGTATGTTTTTTCCTTGAATATTTAGGCCTATTAGGAAGAGAGGATCTTCATTGTTTCCCTGGAAGACAGCCGCATTGGCATCCTCAAAAGAGACAGTCTTAGGCGGGCAGTCGACAACTTTTAGGTTTCTCAAGAGCTTTAAAAGAGACTTCTTCTACTCGGGAAAATTTAACAAAACATCCATCAAGGTCATGGAGGTGGTGGTTTGTTCTAACGCCTTTGTAATGTCAAATCTTCCTCCTGGGAATTGGTGTCTTCCCTTGGCCATGTCTTTCTCTTGGTTAGAGCTAGAACCTTTTAGAGGGGTGGGCCGATCAGTTGTATTATCCTGGGGAGGAGTGTCCTTGGTAGGAGGTGTTGGCATATAGACTAGTCCTTTACCAGCCTGGCTCCAAGTATTGTATGGAGTCCATAGATTGGTGAAGGCATTGGCCTCAAAGGCTGGAATCGATTCATCAAATAATCCCTACAATTCAGATTCTTTTTCATCTTCCCTAGAGGATTCAAAGAAGATGGTCTCATAGGTGAATGCACTATGATTTGACTCTTGCACAGGAGATTCTGGGGGAGTAGCATCAAACAATTATTGTCTGTCCAGCTGGGAGATCATGATGACTTTCTCTAGTGTGGCACAGTTAACCTCATTGTGGGAGCCCATGTTGTGCAATCCACACCAATTGGTCATGGGCTAGAAGTTCATGACTGGTGTGAAATGTGATGGTCTAGAACCACTCTGATTGGAATTTTGGTTCAAAGTTGTACCACCAGTGTTCATGTTATTGTTCCATTATTGTTGATTGGACTAAGGCCTATTGTTGAAGTTTCAACCCCTAGCATTGTTCTTTTGTTGGCCAAAGAAAATATTTCCTCTCTGAGAATTAGAATTTTGGGGTGCATAGGACCCCGCCTTCAGCTGACCCATGTCCACAGTCAGGGTGGACAACATCTGCTAAAGGGATTCAACCTCGATGGTCAATTGGGTGTTTGCATCACAATGTGACGGTCGTTGTTGGTTTCCTGGGAAGGAAGCAGTATTCGCCAGAGTCAAGGGAGACAATCCTCCAGCTGCGAATGACTAAAAAAAGGGAACTCTAGGTTGTTTTGTCTGAGGTTTCTATGCCTACTGCGGCTGTTTCCAAGGAAAAACTTCCAGACCTGGTATTTCCTGAGTCTGTGATGGGTAAATGTACCAGGCCTACTGGTCTATTGGCAGTGGCAGGGGATTCATTGCCATCACGGGGGCACCCATTGGTAGATTGGGGTTATATCCCTTAGCATACGCTGTTCCGCAGGGGATCATGTTGAAGGGTGTGCTCTGCCAAATCCTGCTTGGGGATTTGTTGAGTCCCTGAGATAGCTCTAAGGCTAGGTTGTAAAATTTCACCAAAGTATCTCGGTCACCCACAGTGGTTGCTCTCCAAAGGAGAGTGGCAACGAAGGGGTCCATCACGTTAAGATAGGTTTGTATTTCTGGGGATGGAATGAAAGAGCCCGTGCATCGCTTCAAGGCGCGTTGGAACTGGTGGTTGAATGCTGCAAGGGGTTCATTGGTTTCCTTTATGATGGAGATGAACTGGCTATAGGACCAATCTAGGTCCATGTGTATGTGAAAGGCAGCCAAGAAGGTGTCTTCCATGTCCTGCCAGGTGTTGATGGAGTTGGTAGGAAGGTTTAGGTACCAGTTCAGCTCACTCTATCCTAGGGATAGGGGAAACATCTAAGTCACAACATCCTCATGTTGGATCCAGTGTCGGTTCATGGCATCTTTTTATGCCTGTAGGTGTTCTTTTGTGGTTCGTGAGCCTAGGTGCTCGTATTGTGGGCCAATATTTTTTGGGTGCGAGGGTAAGTCATTGATTGTGCTCAGAAAAGTTCCCATAGAGGACCCAGTGTTACTAAAATATGCAGCCATCTACGGAACTAGATTTTGAGTAAGCTGAACATTGGTTCCTAGGATTATCTAAGAAGTTTGGATATTCTGTGGTATACTAGACCCCCAAACAATAGTGGCTGATGTAGTTTTTAGGGTCCATTTCTTTTGAGCAGGAGGCTCGAGTTTGACAAACCTTTTGGGGTTTAGGGTTGACCTAAGGATTCTCTCAAATTTCACTGGGGAGAAAGACCCAATCCCACTAAAGGCTTGGCTCCTAAAACTATGGCTTGGGGAAGCCTCGGGAGGTGTAAAATCAGAATCTTGAGAGGGGGATGAGTTCATGCCCTCCTTTTACTGCCAGTTTCTGTTGATGGGACTTTGGTGACTAGGTCTGCCAGCAGATGTAAGTTGTCACTCGGTATGGGGTACCAACCAACTTTGCCTACAAAGGTTATCTGGGGAAATGAGATTCCCTAAGCCTCCAAGCACCTAAGAGTCGGGTCTTGATGGTGCAGGGCTCAGTTGGGAGGTGTGACTATTTTTGAGGGGGATAGCTGGTTTCATCAACTCATTCTCTTTGGGGATTCAGATAGGTGAGGTTTTCTCAAGCATTTTTATACTTAGTAAATAAACTGAAAAAGATCCTGCATGGTTAGAAGTATTTCATCTACCTATAGTTATGTTTAAAAAGTCAATACATCAATAATGCTCTGATATACTACACTAAATACTGAAGAAATACACAACCATTAGTTCATATTTTATCAGTAGCAAGGGAAAGGAGGTCATTAATCTACTTAAAGTATCAGGGCAGAAGACATGAAGAACATTAAACATAAAATACCATTAACTTAAAAGACAAAGTGCCAACAATGTTATTGCAAGAACTCTCTCTCCTTCATTAATGTTCCTTCTAGCAAGTATTGGTGCATGGTACAATAGTGGCTCCAAGGGAGCATCTAACTACTGAAAGCTTAAAGACCAAGGAGCATTGAGCTCTGCAACTGAAATGAAAATACCGCTTCTCTATTACTATGGACTACAAAATCATCAATTTTTCTGACCCTTGAAAAAGGGCTAGACTTACTATTTATACACATTTTCCCTCTAACCTTAACCCTAACCCTATTTTATATTTTTCCATAAAATATATTATCTAGTGGCCGGTACTACTTGCACCACTTTATAAAAGACCTCAAGACAGAGAAGGTCTGACATGTCAGAAGAATAAGACAAGAAGATGGAGTGGAAGAATCGGCCTTGAGAAGAGAGCCAAGAAAGAGAAGGAAGAAATCTGATCCCCCGGGGATCGAGGCTACATGCCTCATAAATGGGAAATGTGGTGCCCTATCTCAAATGTGCCAGGTGTATATCTGAAGCAGCACCTCGAGAAGGTCATCTGTCAAAAAGTCTCTTGTCGATTTGACGTGTCTTGATGTAGCTATCTACCCTCTGACAACCTTCGACACCCTTTATTAATTGCTTGAAAGTGTCCAGTCAACCCTTGGGGACGGGGACACGGGTCACTGAAAGAATACAAAATATAGGATCTAGGACTCTGGGATCTAGGAACTTACGTTCTGAAAGAATAAAGAATACAAAAATACTTGGGTTTTCTTTGAATTTCAGAGAATCTTTATTGTTGCTTATTAACATTGAAGGTTTGGAGGAGACGGGAGATTCCATCTCCATCAACTTTTTTAAGACCAGCCCGCTGGTACTTAGCCACCTCAATCTATTCCCCCAGGTTAGGAACATTTCCTTTAAACTCATCGGCAATTTTCACCACATCATGACCACTAAGTACCATACAAGTTATTCTTATCATTTAGGTGCCATCTACTCCCTCTGGGGATTGATACCTTGATTCCATTAGCTCATCAAACTTCCCCAGCATGTACTCCTCTGGCGTGCAAGTATCAGTGTTGAATAGGTCAGCTCTGGAGACCTTTGTGAAAAAAGACTTATATAAATTAAAAGAATATTGTACCGTGTTGATTTCCTCCCACAAAGTTCCCACCATTTGTTTGATTATCCCCAATGTAAGGTCATGTCTAGAGTGTTGGGTCCTCACAAAATTGAACAACTCCTCCCCCAAAATTCTAGACTCAGAAAACACTTTCTCCCCAAGGCTGAGGAGTTCTTCAAATTCTACTTTCCATGCTTCATAATTTTTTATGTCACCCTCCCATATGTTGATAGTGGTTTCAGCTTGATGCAGGATGTGTCAGGCTACATATAAGTCTAAGAGGGTGGACACCAGGAAATGTCAAACATTTCCTACATGTAGAGTAACCCACTCATCGACCGCCTAGGATTTCTTCTTCATCGTCCACAATGAATCTATGTCACTTTGTGGTAGTGGTGCATTAGATGTGGAGGCCTCCAAAGGAATAACACTAATAGGCTGAGCCAACTCATTTAGCAACCCCATGAGGTTGGCAATTTTCTCCTTTTCCGCCTTGCGCCTTTGGGCCTCTTTTTCATAACGGGCCTCTACTGCCTTAGCTGCCTCTTTCAACAGGTCTACCTCACCCTATTTTCCCCTCTTTCCCAGTGATACCTTCATGATATTGTAATCTCCAGCCTCGGTGGTTGCTTCATTAGCGTCTAGGGGAGGTGTTGTTTCCACTGCAACTATTTCTCAGCCTAGCCCTGTTTGAAGAGTAAGAACCATCCGGGCTTTCTTGGCCTTTGGTGGGTCCTGGGCCTAAGCCATCATCTCAGCCACGGAGAGATGAGCTCTGGGAGTCGACGAAGCTTTCCTTTTCTTGGTTTTGACTAACCACTGTGGCAGCAGGGGTGGCTTATTAGCCAAATTTTGTTCCTTGGGTTCTTCGCTGACATCTTGTTGTTGTTCCTCTTGAGTGGTACAGGTCTCACCCGGCTCCCTGCCTATATCTTTCGATTCGTCAGCAATATTTTCCCCGGTGACATTTATTTCTTCTGTCTTGTCATCTATATCTTTGGCCATGTCTGGGTCTTCGTTCACCACCCCAGGGGTTTCTTCCTCTTATTGTTTCTCTTCTTCCTTAGCCTCTTTTGTTGGGATTTCCTCTTCCATTGTTACATCTTTGGCAATGGGGGAGGTATTGGGCCAAGATTTAGTGTTTGGGCCATAGTGATTACCTCCCCAAGTGTCATTCTAGGGAGTGACACTTGGAACATAGCGGCAGGGGTTACGGTTTCTCCTGAAGGTTTGGTTCCCCCAGCAAATGTCATTTGTTCACTTTGCCTTTGTTGATCCACTCCCGCATCCTATATCTCTAGGACCTCAGAGGCAATATCTTGTTCTATTTTTTTCTCTTCCTCCATCTGTTCTTTCTTCTCCCACGCATGTTCTTGTTCTGGAGCTTTTTCTTGTGCTAGGACTTCAACCTCTATTTGCTTGATGTCCCCCTATAGATTTCTGAACTCATTGGTTGTAAAAACATTATCAAATTCATCCTGCGGGGGAGGATTGACCGGGACTTTAGGTTCAGGTTCCCTCTTCGGCTTCGGAGAGTCAGAGGAAAAGATCTCAACTTGTGGGATTTGGGGCAACACTAGCTCAAGCTCTTCCTTGATCTTTTGGTTAAGCCTCTTCTTTCTCCTAGTGACTAAGGGTGGCCCTGCATCCCTTAGTACTGTTTGCTCTTCTATATCCACCCCCGTTTCCTTAACCATCAAGGCCGCTAGTGAAGGGGAGGAGGGAGGATGAATTGGTCTGGTCATGAGTACCAGAGTAGCTAGCCGTGTAATTAAATTCTCCCTCATTTGTTGGGAGGCCACTATTGATTTTTTTATTTTCAATTTTATGGGGATTTCTTACATAGTTGGAGTCTCCATTATTCCTTTCCCTTTATGTCCTCCCTGTGAAGAAGTCCCGACCCCCGGGGTTAACTTTTGTATCGGCTGGGAAGCTGGCGGACACTCCCGGGGCACACCTTCTTAAAGTAGGTGTGGCTGCGTTCGACCACATTGCGAGTGAACTCTTCAATAGTGGGCCCCTGTTGGGCATCCTAGCCCACTGGTGGGAGGGCCAACTTATCAATCCCCTTTTCTTTGTACTGGGGATCTACTGTGGAGCCGGCATCTTAGAAGTCTTCCAAAAATCTCTGGAGCTTCAATCTTTCCATCATTCCTGCGGTCATCCTGATGTAGTGCCAGCCCCGGACTTTGATGTCATCCTGATAATATTCCTAGAAGTCTTCCATGTGGTATTGGTGTGGCTCTGACACCCGGGGAAGTGCCAACGCAATTTTTCTATGTGGATCAAAATGCTTCCGCACCAAGTAAAATTCTGCCAAGTTATAGCTTTTAAGCTCATTATCTACTTCTTTGGCAGTGGCCAGACTGCATGAATAATTCCCACAAGTAATTGGGAATGGAATGTTTGTTTCCTTCTTTAGGGCATAGAAGGCATGCAACTCCATTATCTGTCTGCAATATTCTAAAAGAATTATCTTGTTCCCATAATGTTTGGGTAACAAGTAGGGTTTCCTAGAGAAGCCGGTTACCCTAATGTATGTATGTTGTTAAAACTGTATATAATAATGGGCATAGCTCCAGACCAAATCTATCACCTCTATAGACAGGTAGTATCCTACATCCTGGGTGGGTGTGAGCAGGTTGTAGTGAATGAAAGTGTCATTTACTCGGCAAAAACTAGGAAAATTGGCCTTCCATTGAATCTATAGAAAATCTTCCCAAGGGGACTTCTGACTGGGAACTATCCCGAGTACGCCATCGGTGAGTAAACTGCTGGTGCGGGGTCGTTGTTGTGCCAGGGCCTAGAGAACATAGGAAGTCATATAAAACTTCTTCTTCTGGATTATATGAAGGAACTGGGAATCCACATGGTTTGAAATTATGGCGGCCCAGTCAAAATGTTCCCTGCCCTTGCTGATACCAAGTAGTAATTAATACATCCACCCAGAGAATTCTTGGGCCTATGGTTTCCCAAAGACCCTGCATAATGCTATCATCCCCATCTGGATGCTTTCTTTGAATTCAGACCTGGGGATTTCTATCTTGATCCTCTTGGGATCCCTCTTCGGGGACTTGAGCCAATGATTATTCATATATATACAGGCCGCCTCCTCAAACTTCTTAAACTCTGCTAAGGCATCCACTCTGGTGACTACATCTGGCCTATCAAATTGAGGAATCCCCAATCCCATCTAAAAAGTTGTGGTGTCAAGAGACACCATAGGGGTGGTATACCCTATTGGCTCCAAGGTTGCAAGCATAACAACCTAGACAGATGTATTGTAGTGCACTGCAAGTGTAAGAATAAGTTCCAATGGCTGCACCAAACATGGGAAACAAGCAACCTTAAGAATCCCAAAGTTCCTGATTTTAATGGCCAATGGATCTCCAGCCTGTCGCTAAATGTACATCATTTTTACCAAGGCCTGCATCTCGAGCCATGTCCCGACACTGGTGTTGGTAATGAAATGTACTTTGGACTCAATCTTTGAGCCCATGATAGCATTGTCCTTTATGTATTTCATGCTCATGGGCAGTTTTTCCAGAGCCCTATCCAATTTGGACCTAACAGCTACTCTAGTAACCGCCGTAGAAGGAAGTTTCGGACTCCCGGGTGGTGAAGATGCGGAAGCCTCAGACATGATGAAAGTATGTTATTTTGGAAACCTGCAAGGTAAGGCGACCATCAGTGTATAGATAAATAAAAATTATTCTGAGGTCCAGAGATCTTACCACCGTGGTGCATGCTTTCCCTGAAAAGTTAGTTTAGTTCAAAAATCCCAGAAAGTATTTTTTTTTTTTGCGAAGTTGGAAATTTAAACAATATTTAGGCCTGGGGGTCTCATCACACTTAGTAAAATCAAGATGTGGGTTGGGTGATGGCAAGAGACCAAGAGTCTGGAAAACTAACCGTTGGAAGGTGTGCGCAAAAAGTGAGTCGTCAGACCCACGTGGATGCCACGTGGGTATGCAATAAATGGAAGTTATGGTGACGGCGGTGGAGCCAATTGTCCAAATGTGCAAAAAGTGAAGGCCACTTAGACAAATTTAAATGTGTGCATGGGACATAAATGAAGGATAGACTAGTTTAGAGGAGAGATAAAACCACCTAGTTGAAACTGGCTGAGAGCCGAGTTTCAACCAGGCGGTATTCTTCACAGAGTGAGCTCACAAATTAGGAATAGGAAACAAATGTAGTATGGAGAGCTCGACAGACTACCAAAAAAATATACATAGAATATACACCTAACCTAAGCAGAGCTGAAGGACATATACATGACAAGCAGAGGGATATACAACAATATAACCCAAATATAAATGCGCACAGAACACAGAGAAGCTATTTACAAAACTAGAGAATGTACAAAAAATTTACAACTTTCACATTATCCTACATCTACACAGAAGGTGGAAAACCCTTTGGCAGAGCCAACCCACCAACGGGCGGTGAACTAGAAAGAAACGCAACACAAAATAGAAACGCAAGGCAACACAAAAACCCGACAAACCAAAAAGCGGAAAAATAGAGAGGAAGGAAGGCACCAACCTGCAAAAAAAGAAGGGAAAGGAAAGGAACTTGTGCCAAAAATAATCTGCAACAACCTCTACCATCAAATGATCACCACTTACCACCACAAACCACCTACAATTTTTTAAAGAAACTCAGAATGGTTCGCACTGGATTCTCACTAAATCCCTGTAAAATCACTCAAATTGCTTAAGTGTTTTAATCGCAGTAATTATGAAAATGAAAGATAATTTATATTTATACCCATGGTAAAAATCAACTTACCTTTCCTTCTGCAAACTCCAGACAGACAAACCTCCAGACTCTAGGCCTGAGGATTCCATGCAACCATACCTTCTTACGAAAAGAAGACATTGTGGAAAAGAATCTCGGAGTCCGGAGTTCAGCTCTGAACAACCGATGACCAACTCTGGGATTGGGTCCCAGAGACACGAGAGATAAAAACAAAAACAAAAACAACACCATGGGGAAGAAAACCCCAGAGAGGTAAAACAAAGAAAACAAAGAAAAAGGACAAGGCAAGAGCCAAAAGTAGAAAGCAAAAAAGGGGGACCCAATATTTTGCACACAAAATGTAGGGACGGGGATGTGGGGCATAACAGAGATCACTGAAATTCAAGTCACACTAATGCCCAAGCAAGAACACCAATGAAAATTTATGATAAGTAGAATCACAAGCATACCAGATGGGAAAAATCATAGTGTAAACCGATAGACAAACAAGCCTGAAGGATAGACAACCCCAACGGACAAACAACCCTGATGGGGAAGCCCAAGGATAAATTGGAGTGTTGACCGAAGCTATCAAAGTGTTAAAACACCAAAATTTAACTTGAGTTGAGAAATGACAAAATATCTAGCTGGTTGAGCTAAATAAAGACTTAACTGGTAGTTATCATTGTTTTCATCGACAAGATAAAGTAAGAGGTGAGTAAAGGATTTAAAGTTGTTTTGTCTAGTGGGCAAGAAGATATCTACGAGATAAAACAAGAGTTTTGCATTAAATCAAATTGGCTAAAATTGTGGATCACGCCAAGATTAAGAAAATCAAGAACCTAGAAATGGTGATATCATGTCTATAAAGAGACAACTTAATTCATTACGAATAAAGGGGATTGAATGAAAAAGAGAATGCTAAAGAGAAACTGATGAAGAAAAACTTCATACAGTCCTGATCAATCAAGTTGAGGAAAGAGATAAATATTTCTGTGAATGCTGAGCAATAGAGCATAGCATCACCAAGAAGAAAAAAAGTGGAGAAAAGGTATTAAAAGGATGTATTGATCAAATTAATTTTATGAGCTTACAATAGATCTGAAAATCTGCAAGTATAAGTTGTATATGTGAATAGACCATATTATTTCCATTTAACCATTGATTCATAAAGTCTCTTAATCGAGAAGGATTTAAAGATCCTTTCTATATTGAGATACATCCCAAGGAGTATCAAAAAGTTTGTTCATGAAGATAGCATGAGATGCCGGATACCATTTTAAAAACTAGAAGAGTTTGGAAAAGGAAGGTAGCATAGGGATGCCTGATATCAAGTGACAAACTAATATTTTAACTCCTCTAACAAGGTCACACCTAACAGTGTGTTTGTAACCTTTAACAAGGTTGTCTCTTCACCGAGCTCACTTAAGAAGAGTGAAAATTTTGGGTTACCGATCACAAGTGGTTTTTCCCTTAACAGGGTTTCCACATTAAAAAACCACATGTCAATGTGTTTATGAGTCATTACTTTAGTGTTTTGCATTACACATAGATAATATAGATTGATCTATATACTCTAAGTAATTTACTATTTTTTGGTAAATTAATAGACTCTTATTTGGTAAACATACAGAATAAGGTTTAACAAAGCATTCCAAGTAGTAGTAATTTGATAAGTATATTTGAAGGCAGTCATCTTATAGGACTGAAGATAACTAGATTCTTAATATTGTGGTACTAAGTTTTTGGGTTGATTAATTGGAATATTTTTCAGGCCACTGATTCACCCCCGCCCCCCCCAGCCCCCCCCTTCTTAGTTATTACTAACAATTGGTATCAAAGCTTGTGTGCTTAGAAAGGGAGTTTAACATCTCAAGAAAAATATCACAAGATGAACAGAGATGTGCCCAAATTGAATAAAGACAAATTTGCATCATGGCAAAGAAAAATAAGACTCCACCTATCAGGTATTGGAAGTGATGTTACTCAATACCTTGATATTGAATATGTGTTGCCTAAAATACCTCACACTCTTGAGAAATTTAGAGAAATGCATGACCATAATTGCATGATGCTAGAACTTGCCTCATCACTCTCGAATGTTGAGTTTGAAGATGTCAATACCTTCTCCTCTGCAAAGAAAATGTGGGATAATTTTAAGTAGGTACATGGAGGGGATGCTAATTTACTAAGAGCCAAGGTAGAAATCCTAAGAGGGAGGTTTTATGACCTAAGGATGAAAGAAAGAGAAAATATCACTTAGTATAGCTGTAGAATCAAAGAGGTAGTCAATGCTATCCAAGGAGTTGGAGGTGTACTTGAACAGGAGATAGTGGTAAGTAAAATCTTAAGAACCTTACTGCCTATGTATGCTATTAGAGTTTCTTTTATTCATGAAATGAGAGCAGTTGCAAACAATACAGTTACTCTAGATAGTTTGATTGGTAGACTGATTTCATTTGATATGAATAACTTTGATAATAGTGTCTTACCATCTATAGAATCTGCATTCAAATTTTCTTTAAAAATAAGTAATTCAAGTCATAGAAATGCTATTAGAAATGATATTGAAAGTTTTAATGAGGATCAAGGACTTGATGAGATTGAAGCACTAATGGCAAGAAGATTGCAGAGAGGCAAAGGTATATACAAAGATAAATTAACACTTGTATGTTTCAATTGTAAAGAGGTTGGACACTTTGCTGCAAGATGTCCAAATAGGAGAAAAGATGACAGAAGTAATGACAAATCATATGAGAAGAAGTTTGATAGAGGTGATAATAGAGATTACCAAAGCAACTGACAATCTAACAAAAGAGAAACCCAAGACTACAAGGACAAAGAGAAGAAAGTTGGTTACCTAGATGAGAATAGAGCTGATGACACTGACACCAAATTAGAAGAAGAAATTGAGATGGTATTTGTAGCCATGAAGGATGATTTAGACAAAGAAGGAGAAAGGTATGTAGAAACTGCATTGATATCTAAAGTTACTAATAATGATGTCTGGATCATAGATAGTGGCTGCACTCACCATATGACCGGTGATAAATAAAAGTTTGAGACTTTTGAATACTATAATGGTGGTTTAGTAAGAATGGGAAATGATACACCTTGTCTAGTTGAAGGTAAAGGAACTATAATGTTGAATAACCTGATCAAATGTGAAAATGCTTACTAGGTAAAAGGACTAAATTATAATCTGTTAAGTGTTTCACAACTTAATAATACATGTCACTGAGTGGCATTTGAAAATAAGAAGGTAAAGATATTCAGTGAATCAGGAAGGTTGATTGGAATCGGTGAGTAGACAAAAGGTAACCTTTTCTATCTTGATGACATTAACACCACTTGTTTAATGGATAGAAACGAAGACATATGGTTATGGCACAAAATATTATGTCATGTGAATTTTGACAACATGATAAAGATAAGAAACAAAATGAATGTCAGAGGCTTACCAA
Organism: Thuja plicata; assembly: GCA_018584345.1. Classification (NCBI taxonomy): domain Eukaryota; kingdom Viridiplantae; phylum Streptophyta; class Pinopsida; order Cupressales; family Cupressaceae; genus Thuja; species Thuja plicata. The sequence continues at coordinate 52,339 of MU224461.1, read as the reverse complement.
GCATGACTAAGCCCAAAAAAATCATGTAAAAGAATTGTCAAAAAAGTGAGATGACAAAGTCTATTTTCAAGAGTAAAAACCATACATCTAATGCAATTCTAGAATTAGTCCATACAAATCTATGTGGACCCATGAGGACAAAGAGATACTATGGAGATAGGTATTTTATTCTCTTTGTTGATGATTATTCTAGAATGATGACACTTATGTTCTTAAAAGATAAATCAGAAGCATTCAAGATGATGAAATGGTATAAGGCTGTGGTAGAAAAACAATGTTAAAAGAAATTGAAATGATTAAGTTCAAATAGAGGAGGGGAATTTACTTCAGATGAATTCACTAACTATTTCAATGAGAATGGAATTAAAAGATAGGTTTTTGCACCAAGAACACCACAGAAAAATGAAATTTCTAAGAGGAGAAACAAATCAATTGTTGACTATGCAAGAACATTGATGATTGAGAAGAGCATCACTCAAAATTTCTAGAGGGAAGCTGTCAGTACTACTGTCTACACATTAAACAAAGCACAATTGAAGAATGACACAAAGAAGACACCCTATGAGCTTTGGTATGGTCATACACCCAATGTAAGTTACTTTAGAATCTTTGGTAGTCAATGTTATATTTTGAAGGATGATAGAAATGGAAAACTTGACTCCAAAAGTGAAGAAGGTATCTTTCTAGGGTATTCAACCAAAAGAAAGGCTTATAAATATCTTAACAAGTCATCTAACAAGATCATTGAAAGTGCAAATGTGAAAATAGATGAATTTGCAGAAAAGAATGATAAGGAAAGAAGAAGAGAACCAGGGGACTACAAAAAGTTTGTTTATATAGAACCTGACACTCTAGCTAAGAAACAATAAATCACTCCTAAGAAATAAAACATTGCACCTAAGCATCAGGCTACAATTACCAAAAATTAGGAAAATCCTCAAGATGATGTTCTGAGCGATGGAGATCAGAATGAAGGTCAAGAAGATGATCAGAATGATGAGCATAGAGTTGAACCAAAAATTTCCAAGTATGTCAAGAGACATCATCCATAGAATTAGACCAGAGGAGACAAGAAGGTTGGAATGAGAACAAGAAGGAACTCACTGATCACTAGATGTTTACTTTGTGATTTTGTGCCTAAATATGTTAATACTCCACTTGAGAATGAAGAATGGGTCAGTGCTATGAATGAAGAAATAGAACAGATTGAGAAGAACAATACATGGAAAATAGTACTAAGATCACATGACAAGAATTTCATTGGTACCAAATGGATATTCAAAAATAAGATGAATGAGAATGGAGAAGTCACAAGAAACAAAGAAAGGTTAGTATGCAAGGGATATGCACAAGAGGAAGGTATTTATTATGGAGAAACCTTTGCACCCATTGCTAGAATAGAAGGAGTTAGAATCTTACTTGCTTATGCTACATTCAAAGGATTCATGGTATACCAGATGGATGTCAAATCTGCATTCCTAAATGGAATACTAGAAGAAGAGGTATACATTGAACAACCATAAGGGTTTGTTGATCCAAAAAAGAGAAACTTAGTATGTTGACTACATAAAGCCTTGTATGGATTGAAACAAGCACGTAGAGCATGGTATGAAAGACTTCACTCCTATCTCATTAGAATAAAATTTGTTAGAACAAGTGAAAACAGAAATCTATACTTAAAAGAAGATACCGATGGTAATATTTTGATTGCTGAAATTTTTGTTGATGATATTATTTTTGGGGGAAATGAATTTTTATGCAAATCCTTTTCTAATGAAATGGGAAAATAATTTGAAATTTCTATGTTTGGGGAGATCAAATTTTTTCTTGGTCAACAGATTCTTCAACAAGATGCAGGCATATATATCACTTAGTCCAAATACATCAAGGAAGTGCTAAAGATATTCAATATAGAAGATTCCAAACCAGTTGGAACACCTATGGCTACCGGATGTAAGATAACAAAAGAAGACAAATAAAACGAGGTAAATAACATCTTTTATAGATCAATGATTGGCAAACAAATGTATTTTGTTCATACCAGACCAGATGCACATGCAGTTGGAATAGTTGCAAGATTCTCTGCTAATCCCAAAGAATAACATATTACTGTTGTCAAAAGAATTCAGAGATATCTGAAGAACATCGAGAAAAATGACTTATGGTATAAAAGAGAAGAAAAATTTGAACTACAAGTCTATATATATGTTGATTGGTCTAGAAACATTGATGACCGAAAGAGCACAACTAGAGGAGCATTCTTCATGGGTGACAAAATTGTCACATGGATCAACAAGAAGAAAGGATGCATCTCTCAGTCTACTGCAGAAGTAGAATATGTGGCTACTACTGCAAATTGCTCCAATATTCCATGGATCAAAATTTTTTTGGAAGGTATGAATATGAAGATTATAGAACCATTAATTATCTATTGTGATAATACCAATGCAATTAACATTTCTAAGAATCTAGTCATGCATGCTAAGACTAAGCATATTGCTATCAAGTATCACTATCTGAGAGAACAAGTGAAAGAAAAGGAGGTGATACTAGAATATGTTCAATCAAAGGAACAATTAGCTTATATATTAACCAAGCCATTACCGAAAGATATATTTGAGTACTTGAGATAGAGACTAGGGGTCCAACCCTTGTCCATCGATCAGTAAACTAACTCGAAAGTTGCATCAACGCATACCAAAATAGAAGATTATTCATGTTGATGCAAGTACCAGAGATGAACAACAATAGATACATCTATACATAGTAAGGTAAAAATCTACACCAAATACCAGACAAATTGTATTATTGATGGATAGGGAAATTGAAGGAATATATCATATAAAGGGATGGAATATGATATAAAAAAAGAGAAGGGTTTTTGTTTGACATTGTTGTCAAAGGGAGATATTATCTCATTATCATTATCTCATTATCATAAAGGAGAGATATAAGGAATCACAAGGGAGAGATTATCTCATTGATTAGAAAAGATTATATCATTATCCATAACAAGAAGTTCCTAAGAATCAAAAGGAAGAGTTAATCAATATTCAAAGGCAGAGAGATTGATTACATATGAAATATCCATCTAAGGGAGAGAAGTAACAAAGGGAGAGAGTTCATATAAAGAGAGAGATTATTGTCAAATAAAAAAGAGATTATCAAGAAAAGTAATAGTCAAGGCAGAGCACATATCAGAATAGAAACATTAGATGCTACATCTATCCAGTGAAGGGATTAAAGATTGAAGAAACTACTCTGAAAGAAACAAATCAAAGCTATTTTTTTGAGCTTACCGAAAGCCAGACATTTGTAATAGTTACAATAGGAAATATTGCTGAAACTATTACATTTCATACTATATTAGTAAATGTATAGTATGATAATGTAGTATGTTGCCATCAATGCCAAAGGGAGAGATTGATGACATGTAACTGATTGAATGTTTAAAGATGTTAAGTTGGTCAACGAAATGCAGAAAGATAATATAAGACATTTAATCAGTTAATGGATTGTATTTTCATTGATGTCAACTTGATATAATCTAATTGGTTATAATCAAAGTGTCAAAGACTTTAGAGAATCAGAGAGATAAAGATTATGCTTTTAATAATGCATAAAAGACAAGCATTCACTATGTGACTTCAAACACCAATGGCTAATCAAACTTGAAAGATAGAGATCACCAAAGTTCAACTCACAGTGATGGTAGAGAAAGAACACCGATGAGCAGAATCACAAGCATACCCGACGGGAAAAATCATAGTGTAAATTGATGGACAAACAAGATAGAAGGACAGACAACCCCAACGGACAGACAACCTCGACGGAGAAGCCCGAGGAGAACTAGAGAGTTGAGAAAAGATATCAAAGTGTTAAAAAAATGAAAGTTAACTTGAGTTCAGAAATGAAAAAATATCTAGCTGGCAGAGCTAAATATAGACTTAACTAGTAGTTATCATTGTTTTCATCGACAAGATAAAGAAAGAGATGAGAAAAGGATTTAAAGTTGTCTTGTCCAGTTGGAAAGAATATCTCTACAAGATAAAACAAGAGTTTTAATTTAAATCAAATTGGCTAAAAATTGTGGATCACGCCAAGATCAAGAAAATCAAGAACCTAGAAATGGTGATATCATGTCTATAAAGAGACAACTTAATTCATTATGAATAAAGGGGATTGAATGAAAAAGAGGATGCTGGAGAGAAACTAATGAAGAACATATTCATACAGTCCTGATCAATCAAGCTAAGGAAAGAGCTTAAGATTTCTGCAGACACCAAGCAATAGAGCATAGCATCAGCAAGCAGAACAAAAGTGGAGAAAAGGTATTAAAAGGATATATTGATCAAATTTATTTTATGAGCTTATAATAGATCTAAAAATCTGCAAGTATAAGTTGTATATGTGAACAAATCATACTATTTTAGTTTAACCATTGATTTAGAAAGTCTCTTAACTGATCAAGATTTAAAGATCCTTTCTATATTTAGATACATCCCAAGGAGTATCAAACAATTTGGTCATGAAGATATCATGAGATGTCAGATACCATTTGACAAATCAGAAGAGTTTGGACAAGGAAGGTAGCATAGGAATGCCTGATATCAAGTGACAAACTAATCTTTTAAATCCTCTAACAAGATCACACCTGACAGTGTGTTTGTAACTTCTAACAGGGTTGGCTCTTCATAGAGCTCACTTCAGAAGAGTTCAAAATTTTTGGTTACTGGTCCCAAGTAGTTTTTCCCTTAACAAGGTTTCCACGTTAAAAATCCATGTGTCAATGTGTTTATGAGTCATTACTTTAGTGTTTTTCATTACACATAGCTAATCTGGATTCATCGGTATAATCTAAGTAATTTACTATTTTTTGGTAAATTAACATACTGCTATTCAGTAAACATACAGAATAAGGTTTAACAAAGCATTCTAAGAAGTAGTAATTTGATAAGTATATTTGATAGCATTCATATTATAGGAATGAAGATAACTAGAGGCTTAATATTGTGGTACCAATTTTTTTGGTTGATTAATTGGAATATTTTTGAGGCTACTCATTCACCCCCCACCCCCTGTCAGTTATTACTAACAATAACTACCCTAGACCACCCTACATGACTTTAATATATAGGCAATTGTAACCACCCAAGAAGACTCATAAATTAAACCCTAAAGTTTGAAGCCGACCATCCTGTTGTTCCCTTTTCTTGCTGTCACAAAAATACTCCTCAGAAGGTTCACTCTATTTATCCCTGACACTGATCAAGCATAGAATAGGACAACAGTAACAAGGTCTTGAGACCTCCCACACTTTGAGCTCCACAAACTCGGGCGGGATTACCCTTGAAAACTTAGAATAATGAAATCACTGAATTATTCTAGTTTTGATATTGGTGGAATTACAGAGAATAATCACTGCAACTTTTACTAAAAC
>MU224461.1:26404-37061 GCA_018584345.1 Thuja plicata | reverse complement strand
CCCTAGAAGTACTTCATATATCTGCCTTATAGACATATAAATTGAAAATGCTCCTAGAACATTCAATTTAAACAGAATTCAGAATGCTAAAATGAAGATAGAAAATCCACTAAATGCTTCAGAAACTATGAACTGGATTTCATTCAGAAGTCATCATCAATTACTATATTCAATAGAGATTTCTCCAAAAAAAACCAGATATATTGCAACTGACTTAGTATTATTTTCAGACAGAAAAATGACCATCATCCTCCCAGTCATCTTGGGATCCTTTTATAGCACAAGGATGCAACAAGCTACCGACATCTGGGAAGGATTACCGACCGCTTGCAACAACTTGGCAACAGCTAATTAACAAGGTGGCAGCTAATTAACAAGGTTTGTTCTTCGTGGCTTAACCATCCTTTTTGCTTCCCATCTGTTCACTTCTTTGATAGCATTCACTTCTATCTTGGAAATAGCTTCCAAACACCTGGCATCCATGGCAGTTCTGGCCTCAGACATGAATTTTTCCATGTCTCTTTCTACTTTGTAGAATTTTGTGCTCTGTTTTCTGTTTCTTCTTTGGTGGCTCTTTAGCTGAAGCAGGGTAATTTGAATAGGAGACCGTTTAGATTATGCATCATCAGCACTGAAAATAGCCAACACAGTGTACTTTATTCATTTTGAAAAGATCCTTGCTTTGCTGACTGGTGACTGAGTGACTACATCAAGCCTCTTTGTCGTGGGCCTCTGTCACTAACCATGGTTCCATCTCAAGACTTGGCAAAAATGTGTTTTCTTTCCTTTGGCTGACCTGAGTCATGATCTGGCAATCATGCGACCCAACTAAATTCATAGTCATGCACAGTTAACATTAACTCATCATTCTTTCTGCGATCTTGTGACTAACTATCTTTCTTAACCTTTATGGTGATCTCCTTGTCGCTGAGTGTTTATTTTTTGTTTCACGATTACACGACAATGCCTAGTCGCCTGATTGTTGGATGTAAGTTCTGAGCTTTTAACTTTATCATAACAGTTTGTATGTGTCCCTTTTCTTCTTCTGTCGACCAGGTGACAACCCTTTATCGCCAAGTCGGGAGGAATTTTTCCTTAGGGCACTTTTCTTCTCAGACACTGCGACTACCGTTGGATCCTCTTATTCTTTCATCTGACGGCCGTCGCTTAATCGCCAGATGATCATGCATACCCTTAAATCTTTCTGTGACACTACGACAGAAGGGAAAAACACTTAGTCTGGTTGTCGCTGAATCCTTTTTCTTCTTCTGGTGACCAGGCGACAATCCTTTAGTGTCAACCTGCCTTATGACACATGTCACACAATCACTGGTTCACTTACTGCATATTGGAGAACTGAGTCATCATCTTGCTCTGGCGACATCCCGACTGAGGATTCTACAAACCACAAATGGTCAGTCGCAAAGTCTGAACTGAAATCTCTTAACCGCCATTCTATTCCGAGACCACGCGACTGAAGGAAAACTTAACTGTCAGCTTTGGCTTGATTTGGCGATAACGCGACATGAAGTAATCACAAAGTCTGGGAACAATTTCATAACTGTTAATATTTTTCCATGATCACCCGACTAAGCAGTGGGTCCCATCTGTATAAAACCTTATGACATGAAGATCTTGCGACTACTTGACTGAAAGAAATCACTAAGTCTCAGAATGCTGAAGGAATATTTTGATTTTGAACGAGACTACGCGACATAAGGAAAAAGAAAAGTCGGGAAGACAAATGGAATATTCAGCTAGGATAATGTGACGAGGTGACTTCATTTAACACATGCACTAAGTGAATGGAAAAAGTAACAGTAAAATAGAATAACATGACTTAGGGTTTTAATTTCTTTTGCGTGGCAAAGTATAAAATTTTGAAACAAGAAAGCCCGGGAAAAGAAAAGGCCAAGAAATTCAATTTTTTTACAAGGCAGTGCTAACACATCCCTAAGATATTATTATTCATTTTTATTACATAAGAGTAGTCCCAAACAACTTGAGAACCCAAAAAGAAATTTCGTAGAAACTTTAACATTTGCAAGTTCAGGTAGCGCAACTTCTAGAGACTATAACTCATCAAATGTTGACCTGATGAGCTGTTGTAACCCTATTTTAGAAATGTGACAAAGTTCTCTACAACACTTGACTTGGTAAATCCTAGTCAGCCAAAGTTTTGACCCCACTCAAAGCCTCTAAAGCCTTCAAAACTGAGTTCAAAGTTTCTATACCCTGCTGCCAATACCAAAAATATCCAATATCTACAAAACTAAACTTGATCTAGAAATGAAACATTACTGGTAGGATGATACAATCAAAATGAATTTCCAGGGGAAAAAATAGAACATTCTGAGCTCAAACCAAAAACTTACTAAAAATAGTGACTTTCTAGAAATATTAACTCTGCACAAAATATCCCTTATTGAAAAGAAACTAGAAAATATTTTTTGGTGATGCAAGATTGCTCTTACACCCAGGATGCTCATACATTAGAGTATTAAAATTTTTCTCAAGGATGTACATTCAAGAACTCAATGCAAGTTGGGAAATACATCCATATAGGTCTCTTCTACCCAAGGTATACACAAACCTTCTACTCCATCATGAGACATCAATTAGCGAAGTGTGCCATCCAAGTCCTTTCCATGAGTGTAGTTCCAAGAACTTGAATAAAGATAATCTTGATTACAGTGAGGCACTACCACGTTCACCTGGGGCATCCTTACTCCTAACTATAATCTCACTCAAATGTTTGGAAGAAGGTGAAGATTCTCTATCAAATTTATTTTTCTAGGGGTACCATCCCCAACTTAGGTGTACCAAAGAATACACACATATAAGGTTTTCTCTCATACACAGGGGTACTTATCGAGATGGAGGCCAAAACACTTCTTCCTCTTGAGGGAAGAAATAGAGCACAACTGAATCTTATAAGCGTAGGAGAATATGATCTTATGGAAATGAGAAATAATTCATCCATGGGAACTAGGGTCACTTAACCAGTAGACCCCAGTCTCACCTTCACAAGGTGGAAACAAACCAATTAGTGGAAAGTTCTTATACTAAACTTTAAACTGACATTATCATAGGGTTAGATATATCTAAGACTTCATGTGTTCCACCATGTCATGCCTAGGAATTTCACTTAATGAACCCTCCTCAAGTATCTCCCAATTCTATAACCTGGAGTCCCACCAAAAGAGAAAGGTGTAACTAACACTATATCATATCTATAATAGAATATAAGGTATAATCATAAAATCCTTAAAAGATCATCAAAGCCCACAATAGGGTCCAAAATTGATACGTCATTAAGTCATTCCCAACTATCCATCATAGTATTGCTAAGAAAAGGAGGGAACCTCATACATTGAAAATCACATCAAGGACAAGAAGAAATCTCACAAGGAATGCATGCTAGAAACTAACGCAAGATTCCAATGCTCGACCTCCATTGAATATGACATGAAAAAGCATCATCCCAAAAATTGCGCACTGATTCCAATTATCTCATAGAAAGAGGTAGTTGAAACATCCAATTATCCTTTACTCTTGAGATATAATTATGCCACCATAGTCCTTCCCACCATGGTAAATACTTATCAACAATTGCACGGTGCATGTATTAGCACCCACACAAGGAAGAATTATAACTTATATGCTTGGAAATAGCTTATAATTCCATCCTGTAACCATTATTACCAGCTTACACTCTCTTACAAACAAAAATTAATGTGATTCCCACTTCACCAATTAATAGAGAGGATATTGTATTCCTCAACTTTAGTATTGCATAAGATAACATGTTTTCCTGGGTGTTCCCTCTTACACACACTATTAGTGGCCCACATTGGAAAGAAAAGTGTCACAAAAAATAGTCACCATGAATAGAAAGTAAAAACCCAATTGGGGAAATTTATCAATTTTCAACAATAAATCCAAAAAATGAGATCATTTTAAAAATAAACCATATTTGACAACTGTCATAAAGAAATAGATACAAATTTTTTTGTGACTAATCCCATTCAAAAGAAATAACCAAAAGGTGCTAGCCCACACAACATGTGGAAAGTTACAACTTGAAAATAAATAAAGAGTTCAAGAAATCATGTATAAAACAAGAAGGTTAAAATAAAACACTTAGGAGGGAGTATCCACCACAGGATTCTGAGGCACTACTTCTTAAAAACCATAGGACACATACATTTCACTCTCTTATCATCCACTAATATGATTGTAGCTCAACTATGCACCACTATACTTCTGGTTACTACAACAATTAATAATAATAATACTAGTTTCTCTTATCTCTCCAACACAATACTTTCCATTATGCAATCTATCACCCCTCTAACCTATGCCCAAGTATCATCACAAGATAGAAACATAAGACTCAAACACTCAGAGGCAATGCTTATCATACTCATGGTGTGATGGGATAGCAATCACATGGGTTCTTCAAAAAATTGAAGTACACTCCACTTACAAAGGTCCTCTAACACTATGTGCATGGTAAAAGTAGAGTTACAAGGACAAGTTGCTAGGTGCACGTGATGCCCAAACAAGGAATAACTCATTAGGATCTCGCACCTCTATAAAAATATCATGTCCCTTCCCCAAGTAATCTAGATACAATGGTCATTAACCCAAAGTATATACCACCATAGGCAGTTACTTTTCCATCCATTAAAAAAAAATTCTCTACAAAATTCACTATAGTGCGCAAAGTTTGGTCCATAAGTGGACCAAGCACATCCTGACTTCATTTCACTCATATTAGTAATGCAATGAGGTATGCATAGTACATCAAACTCCTTAAGGATAAATTCAATAGTGTCTCAAGCCCTTTAGGGAAACCATAAATAAAATGGACCTCATACGATCACACGACCAAGCAAGCTTTTCAAGGTTTCCTAAGCATTTATGTCAATAAGGGGTCAACTAAATAATAAAAATTATTGAGTTAAATGAGTGGCATCACTGCCAAAATGGCTAAAACATTCACACCACCAACCATGTAATGGTCACTATACACTCAAACCTCAAAATCACATGTTAACCAATCAATTTGAAGAGCTTGGAAGAAATACCCACACAATGGTATTAACCAATCTAAGGAGGTATATCAATCTATGAAGTACTCCTTCCTTTACCTCATGCTACTATCCCTAAAAGGGTACTTCATATTTATCATAATAGGGTACCCAAGCATTAATTCATCCTAAGTTTACCATCCCATACACACACATTTACACACATCAACAATATCCTCTACTTGGGATCCATAACATCACGATCCCCACATAGAATGTAGGCTATGTTACAGACTTTGCCAAGAAGAGAAGTCAAAAGATTTGATGTTATTATAGGAGGTTGTTCGTGAGAGGGGTTCCTTGATCCTCCTCAAGAACCTTTACCTCATGCTTTGTTCCCTCTCATGTCAAGAGAAACTAACATCCTTCTAGTTTACATTCAGCACGTTGACACGTAACTAGGGGCTTCTTACTCAACTGTGAATCACTTATAAGAGAAGTGTAACATTTAAAGGTTTCTAGTGTTAAACCTTTGCTCTGATACAAAAATCTCATGCCCAAGATTAATGCCAAAAAAACACAATAACATTTTTTTTATGAAGCGGTTAAATTAGCTTTAGTTGAAAAAGTGAGGGTACAAGTGTTAATGATGTTTACTACTAGGTGAAGATCTTCGATGGAATTGTGGAATTGTTATGTTTCTAAAGGAAATATTTAAAAAAAAATTGATTTCAGAACATGGGGAATCATGTCAATTGTCAACATCACTCGACACATTCACTAGAGGAAGGTTAACTAAGTAACCGAGTTTAATCTAATTTAATTACCAAATCGGGTTCATGACTCTAAATCATATTCGTTAAAGAGGTACATTGTTAATTTGAATTCAAACACAATAGATAAGTCCCCCTACTACCAAGGTTTATCAACGCCTTAAACAGAGTAATTAATATTGTTGGAATTTAAATATCTCCAAAATAATTTAACTTAAGAATCACATACAATAGAGTTCGACGGTAAAATAAATTAAATTACTAAATGTATCTGGGTTAAGTTTAACCCTGGAATTAATCCTCACTCAAACTTAATTGTAATAATCCCATATAATAGAGTTTGAAGGTAAAATTAATTAAATTACTAAATTTAACTGGGTTAAGTTTAACACTAGAATGAATCCTCACTCAAACTTAATTGTTACATCAATCTAATTTATTAAAGTCATAACCTTGATGAAAACCTAATTTAATTAAGCTCTAATTTCTTAGTAAATACCCCCGCCAATTAATTAATGGGTTTTACACGAGTAACCTTTTTATTAATTTTTTATTTTTTATTAATAATAAATATATACTAGCAAAGGGGGTTTATAAGGAAAAATGTTTTAATAAAGTATTTTTGCAATTATTTATCCTCCATATTAAAATGTAATATAATGTTATAATGTTATTATTAATGTAATATTAAGTGTTAATATAAACCTAGTTTTATTTAATTCAAACATTAGGGTTATTAATAAATGATTATTTTTGGTGGATACCAAAATGTCATGCCCAAATTTAATGTCAAAAATACAACATTTTTTTTTAAACATGTTGAATTAACCTAAGTTACAGTTGGCACACGTTCAAGTGTTTATCATGTTATCGTCTAGGTTTACATCTAAGATGAACTAAGATACTCCTATAGGTATATTGAGTAAATCCAAAATAGGTCAAGGGGGATAATGACGCTTGTCAACATCCCTCAACACAACCGAATTAGGAAGTGTAATCAAGATTAGTTGGATTTAATAATCAAATTGGGTTCATTTCCCTGAATTAAATAAAATAATGTTTTACATCACTTAATCACTTTCTAAAAAGTTAATTAAGTTCCCCTAATACTAGGAAAAAGTGTTGCATTAATCGAAAAGACTTAAAATAATGTACTTAATTCTCTTTAATTAAATTACTTTACAATTCTCATTTAAAGGGGTTTTAGTGAAGATTATGGACTCGCCTTGCTTAATGAAATAATGTTTACCCCATAAATTAATCCACTTTCGGCATAATTCACACGTCTTTATATAAAAATAAAGACATAACGTAGTTGATACCATAACCTAATTAAACTGATGTTTATTACAAAATATCTTCGTCATTGATTTGATGCGATGATTAAAAAAAATAAACTAGTTCTAATTACTATATTTAATGTCCAAACTTGTTAGAGTAATTCTTTTCCAACTTAATATTGAAACTCTAATTAATTTTTCTTTCGTTAACGCTTGCAATCAATTAATAATAACCCTTGTGTTTGAACTTGGTCAACTAGGTACACTTAAATTATTATGTAATATTCATTAATTTTAACATAATATTTTATTACATTTAATATGATGGGTGAATAATTGCTACAATAACTAAATACACATTTATGCTTATAACCCCTTGCTAATGTTTTATTATTAAATCATTCAATTAAATTAATTGAAGGATTACGCCTATAAAACACTTTAATTTATTTACCTTAAATTAATCTAAATCATCCAAACAAAACCTCATCTGACCAATTCGATTAAATACTTTTACTAATCAATCAATTAAATTATAACTACATCTTATTCTTCGAATCGGATTCTATCAATCCACATATGGGAAGTATGCCAAACAAGTCTAATTATACTAATGTTAGTGCATGTAAAAAATATTATATTTGATTTAATCAATCCAATATCACTTGCAAATATCCTATTATCTATATAATGAACATCACTACTGTTGCCCAAATTTTCCATCTGTGCATTTGGTCTAGTTTGCCCTGTCTTGTTTCCTCTGTCTTGTTTTCCAGGATTCATGTCCTCACTAAAACCCTTAAAGCCTTAAAACCCTAAGTCTTTCATGTTCAAGCGAAGTGATAAACCCTAGGCCATGGCTCTTATATTTCATCGTTACTTTTTTAAGTTACTAAGATCATGTGCTTATTTCTCGGTCGCTTGATCGCTTCAGCCTGGGCGAATATTCTTTTCTATCTCCCGACTTCGCTTTTCCTTGTGTCGCATGGTCTAGTGATCTTTTGGAATATTCCCTCTATGTCTTCTGACTTGGCTACCTTTCTTTAGTCGCATGATCGCCAGATCCATATGACAGGTCACATAAAGAATGGGACCCATATCAGTCGCTTGATCGCGGTGAAGTTTGCTTCAAGTTATTAAGTTGTGCGACTGCGCGACGAGCTGCCAATCGCGCTCATCACGCAATCGCGATCTATTCTTGTCTAAATCTCATCCACCCCCGAGTGAGAAACAAGCTCAGCAGGAGATGTTATCGCGTAGTCGCGCTGACGTTTTTCAAAAGGATAAAGGAAAAGGCAATGCGCGAGTTGGCGACGAGTTGTTCCGGGAGGTCATCGCGCAGTCGTGATGTCTTTAGAGATTAATGTTGCAAGTCTGCAACCGAGCTAAAAAGTGATGTCGTCGCACACTCGCAGGTGTTTTAAGAAGATATGGTGCTGGCTCGCGAGTGAGCGACGAGCTTGAATGGTTATGCATCGTTCAGTCGCTGCAGTTATCGAATGAAGCAGAAATGGCCTGCGACTGCGCGACCAAATGAAGAGCAGATGGTGTCACTCAGTCTCTGAACAGAAAAGATTATAGAAAGATGAGCGCGACTGAGCGATCAATGAAGGATAGCTGCTCGTCGCCCAGTCGCCGATGTTCCAAAGTAAAGAGAAAAGGGGTCGCGACTGCGCGATTAGGAAAAGGAAAGTGCTCGTCGCCCAGTTGCCAAAATTTGCAGATAAAGGAGAAATGACCCGCGACTGTGCGACCGAGTAGAATATGGAGCTCGTCGCCCACTCGCCGAGCTGGAAGGATGAACAGAGATCTGAGCGTGACTGAGCGATTAACAAAAGATAAGCTCGTCGCGCACTCGCGGATAAAATAAAAGTAAATGAAAAAAAGGATGGCGAGTGCGCGACCAAAGGAAAGGGGAGCTCGTCGCTCACTCGCTAAGCAATAAAAATAGAGTAAAAGGAGCTCGTGACTGTGGGACTAACGAAGATAAAGAGCGGGGTCCACCTTCAGTCGTGAAGTCGCGTGAAGAATTCAACAGTTGATGAGATGTCTTCCGACTTGGCTACCACCCTTTGGTCGCGTTGTCGCTAGAACCATAATGATGACTCAGCTTCCTCAGTGTACAACAGATGGACCAGTGGCTGTGTGACAGGTGGCATATGGCAGGTGGATGTGGGTCCTCAGTCGGGTGATTGCCAGATGAAGGAAATGGATCACGCGACTTCGAGACTAAGTGTTTCTTTTCCCTCAGTCGCTAGGTCGCAAGATGATTTAAGGGTATCCTCAGTTTTAAAATGATTAAACCTCAGCCGTCTGATGCAGAACACAGATGATCCAACGGTGGTCACGTAATCTGATGATCAAGGTGCCCTACAGAGAAAGTACTCTTGATTCAGCGACAAGGGTCAGTTGGGATGTCACTAGAAGGATTAAGGACACATGATGATGGTTAAGAAAAGTCAAAGGGCTCAGTGCTGTGTTCTCCTGACTTGGCGACTAAGTGTGGTCGCGTGATCTCAAGACAGACAGATAGCATCTGGTGATCAGGCGACAAGCCGTGATGGTTAAAAGATGACAGTTAGGTGCTGGGTCGCTAGATGAAAGGTGGGTTAAGAGAATTGCCTCGCGACTTCGATTTCACATAGTCGCCTTGTCGCTGGATCTGGCTCGGGTTAAGCAGAGGTTAAAAAGTGCATTGTCGCCTGGTCATGAGATTAAACCCTAGTTAAGAACTGATGCTCGCGATAAGGAGACTAGCCGTTGGTCACGTGATCGCGAGACTTTGAATTTGAATATTTGGCGGCAGTTTTTGCACTGTGATTGCTTGGCAGCCATGGTTCCTCTGTGCTCGTGTTCCAGAACTGATCAGAGAGGTTTAGATTGCAGAGGGCCATGCACAGAGAGTATGTTGATCCCTGGAATAATTTGTTCACCGTCAGTTAAAGAAACAGAAGATTTAGAGCGTGGAAAAAGATGCAGAGTTCAATCACAAAGTTATTGCTCTCTCAGTTGTAGTTGGCAGAAGGGTATGGTCACACTCGATGAGTCATTGATGAGTTTGAGCGGTGGCCGTCAAGGGTCACTTCCCATCCTGGGGGACTGTGATCAGTTGGTGGCATTCATGACAGAGACTTAGTTGCTGTATTACTGATGGATCCAGGTTGCTTGTTCACAATGCATAATCAAGTACAGGGATGGGCACAAGTTAAAGGAAATCTGATCTGATCAATTCACCTTGATACACATTTATGACCAGATTAGATTTTTGTACTAGGGTCAATTATTACATTGTAAATCTGAAACCCTAGCTAGGTTTTGGACTCCTACCTGCGTGCATGGAAGTATAAAAAGTTTTTTGAGAGCCTTAGTGCTCAGATTTTGGCATTTTGTAAAGAGAATTTGTTCTCTCTTGGAGTTATCTGTGGCATTCTTTCTGCCCTTTGGCTTTTACATTCTGTAATCTTCTCATTGATGCTTAAGACATTCTTGAAGTACTTGTGATATCTGTTCTATCCCTGTCTTCACTGTCTTGATCATCTCTTATTGGATCAAAGTTTATGAATGCTGA
>MU224461.1:0-16355 GCA_018584345.1 Thuja plicata | reverse complement strand
TCTCTTATTGGATCAAAGTTTATGAATGCTGATTAATGGATATTGGGGTTCCTAGTTCCTCTCATTTTCTGCAATTCTGTGTGTTATTGTGTCTGATCTGATTTAGATTTTTTGTGGGTATACTTCAACCCCTAGCAGTCTTGTCTCATTCATACACCTGGTTGCAGAGAAGGATGTTTGTTTGCAGGTCATAGATCGAGTTTTTTTTCAGGCCTTCCTATGAAATACTTATGCAAGCCTATCTAGTGAGTTGTAACTTATTTGACCTGGTTTCTCCATTGATTCCATTCCTCTATACTGAAATCCAAGCCCTAATTTTGGTGTATCACCTAGTAGGTAGTTTGCTTTCAGTCTTTTCCCTTTCAAGCACTCCTTCTATCCCTTTCCCTCAAAGATTTACTTTCCTGTTAAGAAGAAAATTAAGGTGATTATCCAAGAGGAATCGGCCTAGAACCTGGAGGTCTCATCTCGGTTAGCATAAGGTCCCACAACCTTGAGATGATTCCCATGTTATACTGGATTATCAAGACCAAGAGAGCTTGAGATCAGAGGCGCAAATTCAGTGTATAACAACTACATACTAATTCATGACTCAACTCAATTTATTTGTGTTCACATCCAAACCTCTTTAAGTACCTAACATAAGCACCACTAATCTTATTATGAATCTCAAAATTCCTTCCACCATAACAATTCACAAAAAAAATATACTTACTTGCATTCTCATAATAATTAGTTAGATTAATTAACCTTAGTGCAAACATAGTGCATCCTAGACTCATCAACATGAGTACAGAAACATAAGATTCAAAATTCAGCTTTTCATCTATATTATATCATCAAGATTTTTCAGTCATAAGCATATAAAAGTATATCTTAACATAATCATCATCATAATGTAAAAATCATCACATAGAGTCTAAGGATATGAAATTATCATCCAAGTAAGTCTTATGTACCAAAAAAATGTATCATCGTGTAATAACTTCTCAATTCCATATCAGGACATCATATAATCATCATTTAGAATTTTCCTGAAATCCTTTATTAAATTGCATCATAATAATCTTCTAAATTACTTGGGAATCATTAAAATACATCATACGAATCATTAGCATATGTATCTTAATAAAAATATTGAATCATTCATAGAATCAGATTCATCAATCAACAGACTCAAAGTATATGTCAAATAAGTCTAATTCCAATAACCTTAATGCATGTAAAAATATAATATTTTATTTAATCAATCCAATTATCACTTGCATTATCCTATTAACTACTTTATGAACATAACTATATACTAATTAATGAATCAACTCAATCGATTAATTTATGTTCACATCCAAAACCCTTTAAGTACCTAATATTAATTACAACTAATCTTATTACAAATCTCAATATTCCTTGTGCCACATCAATACACACAAAACATGCACTCACTTCCATTATCATAAAAATCAATTGGATTAATTAACCTTAGTGAAAATATAGTGCATCCTAGACTTATCAGTATGAGTATGGAAATGGCATGAAATATAGTGCAACATGGAACAATGTGGTCACATCTCCGTCCAGTACAATATATAATCCATAAGGCACCAACATAAGGAGTTCAAACATTGGGTATACCTTGGAGGTATAACCTCACAAGGGTCCAACATGATTATAGAATACAAG
Source organism: Thuja plicata (assembly GCA_018584345.1). NCBI lineage: Eukaryota > Viridiplantae > Streptophyta > Pinopsida > Cupressales > Cupressaceae > Thuja > Thuja plicata. Next base: position 14,675 of record MU224461.1, on the reverse strand, counting down.
CATGGAAATTGATTCACACCAATAGGGGTGTTAAGAAGGAAGGGAAATGGGGGGGCCCTATATCATCCCCCCCAAGGAATAGGCTTACTCCTGGAAGCTGATATGTCATATTAGAATAGGCACACAAACTGCAGAATTGATACAAAATCAAAATCAAGCACGCACAATATGTTTCACCTCAAGTCAACTCAAAACATACCCTTTTCTAATCCACTCAACTTGATATCGGTTGGAGGAATCTCTTACACAAAATAGGGTATTAATAATTCTTGCAAGGACCTTCATTCAAGAACTCAAAGAAAGCTGGGAAATACATCCATACAGGTCTCTGCTACCAAAGGTATACACAAAACTTCTACTCCATTACAAGACATATAATAGCAAAGAGTGCCTTCCAAGTCATTTCTATGATCGCAGTGCCAAGAAATTCAAAAAAAATTATCATAAAATAATATATACATGATATTTCCTTCACAACACTCATAACACAACTCATTCTTCTCATTTCACACTATACAAATTTCTCCCCTTATGGCCCCAAATGTGAAAAACCAAAGGCAACATGGATACCATACTCCATTTCATATACCTCTTCTCCATGAGAAGAGACTCTACATTATTTGAGCATTCCCAACTAAATCCCTTCACCCTCAATGCTCTCTTCCCTCCAAAGGGTGAGTATAGCCTTGCACACCCAAAAACAACATTCATTCCAAAAGCAACAAAAAGAGACAAGATTGCACAAACACAAATGCATACAATATAAAAAAAACTTCATACTATAGTAATTTGCAATAATAAAACACAAATACATCAAAACATAGCCTTCCATGGAAAGAGAGGAGCACCAACCTTACTCCAAGAAATGGCAACAATGAAGTTGAAGATGAGATTTTCCCTTCCTTATATTTTTCTCCCTTGGCCAAAACTCTCAATCTCACTAACTGAAAACTAGAAGTCTCCAAGTTTGGAGAGTGGGAAATCAACCCACAAACTCCTCCAAACTTCCACAAAAATGGAAACCCTCACCTACCCATAATAATGAGAAAATACTCTTTCCAAATTTGTCACTTAAAAAAGGGATTCTCTTTTCAAGGTCATAAATGAGTTTTGGGCACTGTATTGGTAACAAATTAACCCCTAATCCAAAATATACTTATTGGGCTAGCTAACCATAACCCAAAGCACCTCCTATAGTTCTATTTAACCCTCTAAAAATTCTCTAAGAGGTAACTTATGAATTTACATAATGGGACTCTGCTTTTGGCTCTTCAAGCTAGAAACCCTATATGGGGATACTACATGGTGACTCTAGGGTGAATGTCTAATCCCAATCTAGCTCACTTGGTCATTCCAACTCACATGTACAAGTGTCAATTGACACAACATAAAACACATCACATTACATTTACACATGGCATGCCAAGTTGGATAAACACATATTTATAATATACAAATTATAATACATCCAATCATCATAGTTACTATATAAAACACGTAACAATAAGGTTAGATCTCTTAATAGAGAAAACCTTCTCTTTTCAATTATTTCACATTGATTCATTATTTATTCCCCACATTTAAATACATGGTTAATTTCCTGTACACTCGATAAAAATATCAGTAGCTCGAGAAAGAAATCATGTATATAAAAACTGCAAAAAATATTGATAAAATTAAACACATCTATTAGTGACTTGCATTTTTGCAAAATTCATCATAATTTAAAACAATCACCTGTAATTAAATTTCCATATGCAAGTACATGTTCTCATCAATTATTTCTAAATATCATCATTATGTAATATCTTAAATTCAAGTATCACAAGTATCCTAAAAGCATTTGCAGAATTAAGTCAGCATATTTGAATTCAATTAACATCAAATTCACTTTGAATCGCATTTCATAAATCATTATAAACCGAAAACATGAGATTAAAAATTCAGCTTTTCATCTATATCATATCATCAAGATTTGTCAGTCATAAGCATATAAAAGTATATCCTCACATCATTATCATCATAATATAAAAATCATCACATAGAGTCTAATGATACAAAATCATTGTCCAATTAAGTCTTACATACCAAAATAATGTATCATCATGTAATAAATTATCAATTCCATATCAGGACGTCATCTGATCATCATTTAGAATTTTTCTGAAATCCTTTAGTAAATCCCATCATAATAATCTTCTAAATTAGTCAGTTGTGTGTTATTTTTATGCATCATAAACTCTTCATCATAGGAATCATTACCATATGTATCCTAATCTAAATAGTGAATCATTCATAGAATAGGATCAATCAATCAATAAATAGGAAGTATGTCAAACAAGTCTAATTCTACTAACCTTATCGCATGTAAAAAATATTATATTTGATTTAATCAATCCAATTCTCACTTGCATTATCCTATTAACTATTTAATGAACATCACTACATACTAATTTATGACTCAACTCAATCGATTGATTTACGCTCACATCCAAAACCCTTTAAGTACTTAACATTAGAATAACTAATCTAATTATGAATCTCAATATCCCTTGCACCATGCTAATTCCCACAAAACATACACTCACTTGCATTCTCATAAAAATGAGTTGGATTAATTAACATTAAGTGCAAGCATAGTGCATCCTAGACTCATCAATTTGAGTACAAAAACAACATGAAATGGAGTGCATAATGGAACCATGTGGTCACATCTCTATCCAAAACAATATATAATCTATAAGTCACCAATATAAGGAATTCACATACTAGTTCTATCCTACAAGTACAACCTCACAAGGGTCCAACAGGATCATAAAATACAAGAACGAAACTCAATTCACACCCATCAGGGTGTCAATAAAGAAGGGAAATGTGGGAGGCCCTACAGTTTGGTATCTGGTTTTATTTGGTGGAGAAGATGTGGAAATCAGATCAGAGAGGGCATAGAGTTCTTGTGCATCGGTTCATATTCTTAAGCATGAGGGTTGGGAAAACTAAAACGTAAAATTAAATTTGATGTCGAGGTAAGGGTAGTGGATGAATTCAACAAAGGTAAGTTATAAATTTTAGAGGTTTAGGCACCATCCCAAAACCCTCAAATGCTTCAAATGCTTACAAATGAGAACAACTCCTTCCCAATGGAAAATGTGAGTAGATATGATTTGACTTTGTTAGATTATGAAGGATTTAAATGGTTATATTATTCTCCCAAACATCCAAGAATCCAATCTATCAAAACCTCCCTAATAGGCCTATTTGCCCTCAAATAGCTCAGCATCAAGCTTAATAAATCACTAACTCCAAAATTTATGAAACACTCTGAAAATAACCATAGATTTATATATCATTTAATGCATACAACCTCATACCCCAAGCATTCAATATGTTTCTTTGGACCAATGTGTTTGTTCTAGGTCTGTACCCTACCAATTGACATGGAAATAAGAAAATTAACAAAGGAAGTAGCCCACTAACTTCGCCTAAAGATCCAAAACTCTGGATAATCTCTCCTTATGTTGTAAATGTTACAAATATAAGAGGAATTAGACTTAGACTCCCTTCAACATCAAAAACCCTAAATTCACTCCCTTCAAGCCCTTAACACTACGACTTCCTCAATGTCTTATCTCAAAACACTTCAAGACCCCAATGATTGTTGATTCACCAATAAATAAACATTCTAAGTCAACCCAAATAATCATACATACCCCTTACACAAGCCAAATGACTACTGCCATACTTTGGCTTCCAATTCCTCCAAATCTTCTTCACAACTTAATTAGTGTTCACCCTATTCTCCTATCATTCCTACATTTTTATAATCATAGTCATATAATACATGTTAGTGTTGGGATTAATGGGAAGTATGTACTGAGAGGGGAGGGGTGAATTAGTACCTGTAAAACTTTTGTATCCTTTAATCAATTAACCTTTGTAATCAATTGTATATCCATTCAATCTGATTTATACTATCTTGATGTGAGTTATATCAAATCATAACATTAAAATACATGTGAACATTCATAGAGACATTCATGAAAGTAATTTGACACATAACACAAGATATGATATCCTAGAAAACTCTTGTGAGGAAGAAAAAACTGTGGTGGGGATGACACCCACAAAATCTTCACTATCTACAAATTGGAAGGGGCCGGCTAAGGCTTACAATTCAATCACTTTTTATGATCTACCCTGTTAGGAGTATCAGTGGAGACCTGTTAAATTCTACTCTATTCAGAGCTTTAGCAACACTGTTAAGTGTGCACTCGGTTAAGAGATTTGTTGTTGGACTATTAAATCCACCTTCCTTGAAAAGGATTTTTACACTTTGCTCCACTTGTTAGAATGATAGAAAATTAAAAATTGACCTGGTAATGCAATCTCCTATTGCTGATATATATCCAGTTTAGTTTACATGAAAAATATTATCACCTAATTATGATTGATTAATACCTCTGATTATCGGTATGCTCTATTCTTGGTTCTTGCTAACCAAATTCACCTTTTGTTGTTCTTGATCTTGAAACTCTCAATCTGATCCATAGATGTGCTCATTGGCTTATTTCATCTTCTCCTCTCTATTTTCCATCCATAATAATGAATGATTACATCATCTATTTATAGATGGATTGATGTCATCAAGTTTCGATAAAAACAATGTTAACTCTAAGATCAGGTTTACAACTTGTACCTAGATCTCCTAGTCTATGTGTTTTAAATTAGTTAGATTGATTAAAGAACTTACATTCATGTATCTTGTCCCTAAAGAAATGGATTTAAAAACAAATAAATATCCTATAAATAGAATACACTTGCTTTATCTAACGTGGAAGACAGATCCACTTTTTGCGGGCTGCAATTGACTTTTGGTTCTGTCTATCAGTCATGCTTCACTGTCCTTCATTTTTGTTCTATTGGTTAAACTTTAACTATATTTTCAGTCTGCACTGTATCTTTCATGTTGAGTTCCTCTGTCGGGTTCCTCTTTATCTTTCTGTCATTTCATTTTCGGTTTACACACTAAGTTGTTTCGTCGGTCTTCTTTGCACTTAGTCACCTTCGGTGATCTCTTGATATCTAACCTTTGGTTTTCTCAGTCCTATCTTTCGGTGTATGCTTACCAAAAGTGTTGTTTGCATACTAATGGAAAATTAATGTTATCAATCTCCCCCTTTGACATTAGTATCAAAAAACTGATATGTGCAAAATACTAACAAAATGTTAAGTATATACACCATATATGATCCTTAGTCATTTAATGACTCCCCCTATGTATATGCCGGTATAACTGTACATATGATGTGTTTCCTTCTACATATCCCTTTCCCATATGAGCATAGTATGATAATGTAATATACATATACATATTTACCATTTCCCCATCTGCATGAATGAATGTACATATCATCATTTCCCTTTTTGTATTTTGTACTCATATCATTTTCCCCCATTTTTGATATTATGGGAAAAGGTCTTTACCTTAGAGCTTATAAAAAATGTGGGAGTGTGAAGATCTCATGTCTTCCATCATTTTCTCCCATTATTCTTTGAGGTTCTCCAGATCCATATGCTCGAGTGTGATCTTGGAGTGCATGTCATAGATGCTATCTGCTAAAGACATCTTGGGAGTTGCTATCAGTTGCCTTGCTGAAATGATATGTTGTTGGAGCGGTGTAAGGTTCGGTAGAAGTTGAGCTTGGAGCTCGGTTAATTCTTCCCTAAAGTGTGTTTCTGCCTCCCACAATTCCCTCCTTAACCTTTTTATCTCAATTATATTTTAATAATGTAGTTTAACTACATTGTCTCCATCAGTGGTTAAGCTTTGTGAATTGTTTGCTAGATCTGTATCCAGCTTTGTAATGTTGTCACTATTCTCTTTAGTGAAATTTTCTATTGTGCTCAATTTTTGAATCAAGGTTATAGCTTTAGATGTGATGGGGTCTAATTCAATGATGAATTCTGATAGCTTTACTTCATTTACCGCCACTTCTTGGCTGATGTTTTCAATGAGCTTTTGTTGGTACTTCAGCTCTGCTCTCTCCTCTATTGCCTTTTCAGCATCAACATTCTAAGATTTTATTGCTTTGATTAGAGTAGCTAATTGATCAAGTCTAGGCTTGTTGTGATCAATATCAACATTGGGTACAATCTATTGTAAGATTTCCCTAGTTGTCTCCAGTACCATGGAGTCCCTATGATGTTTCTTCAGCTTATGTTGCAATGCCTTCCTTTGGCATATTTCTCCATATTCTTGTAATGCTTCAAAGTCAAGTGTAGATGGGTCACACATCGATATTTCAATGAATTCATGTAAAGGTGACTTCCATCTTATTCTTCTTTGATATCTTCTTCTTCTTATGTGAATCACTAGAATGTAAAACCATTGCCAATTTCTCATCTTTCTCTATTGTGCTCGATGAAGTGACCTGTTGTGCTTCTTTCTACTACTTGGCATCAGTTTCAGTTTTTTAGGTGTCTATAGACATCTCCATATTCACCTTAACATCATCGGTAGCATGCTTGTTGGTTTCCTCAGGAGTACCATCTTTAGTTTTGTCTCCTTCACTGGTGACCTTTGCTTCATCAATCTTTATTTATGCATTCTTGTCTTGTGTATCTGCATCCTTTTCTTTATCTCCTCTTGTAACCTTATCAGTTTCGGTTACATCTTGAGTGGCTCCAATGTCTTCGTGACCATCGGTGTTGTCTTTGTTTTCCTCTTCCCCTTCATTGTTGGGAGTATTCTTCTCAGGTGACTTGCTTGATTCTTGTATGATATTGATAGCTTGTATAATTATTGGCATGTTGCCTAGAATATTTACTTGTGCAGTATCAACATTTGTGTCTTTCTCATTGGTTTTGTCCTTTGCAACAGTGATATCTTCATCTTTATTCACTTCCTCTACTGGGTCATCGATAATGTCAATGACATTAGTATCCACATCAGTGTATGCCCATGATTCATCTGCAACATCTGCAGTCTTTTTGTCGGTTGTATCATCTTCTTCTTTGTCTAACTCAATAGATGTTTCATCTTGAGTTGCCTTCTCAACATCTTGTTGTTGAAGGTCTTTGTCGAGGCTTACATCCTTAGTAGGTCTATTCATTATCTTGCACCATTTCTTGTGGCTGTCTTGTTCAAGTTCTATAAGCTTTCCTTCAAGAAATTTATATGCTCTCAACTTTGGTGAGAACTCCTTTTTGAACTTCTCCATCATTTCATCTATTTCTACCTTCTTTGATTCAGCTGGCATGTGAGAAACAAGTACTCTCTCTCTCTATTATTTATTTCTCATTCTTCAAGGAAAATATCCATCTAGAATATATTCTATCCAAGAGTTCCCTTGGTACCAAACTGCCTTCAAATTGTACTGGTATATATTTGAAGTTGTACATTTTTGATATGATAGAATCCTCAATTTTATTCTGATCTTTTGGATTTAGTTTCAGCCATCTTCTAATGTTTGAATCTGTAATAGATCCAGAATTTGCAATATATGCACAAATGTCATAATAGATTCAGGGTCTTTTACCTTGACACTCTCTGCCTCTATAGCTTCATCCTTCTTGGTATCTTCAATATCCTCTCTTGTTCTCATAAGCTTCCTTCTTCTTTTATTTTTCCCTCTCTTCGGTGTGGAAACTTTCCTCTTATAAGTCCTAACCTTTCCTTTCTTCAACAGTGAAGGAGTAGAATCCTTTGATGTTTGTCTTCTTGTTCTAGAAGCAACCGTTGTCCTTGGCTTCTTAGTTGGTTGAGGAGGTGGTGAATTTGACTTTGTTTCCTTAGAGTCATCCTTTTCCTTAGCTTTACAGACAAATAATTGTTCTTCAATTTCTTCCTCTTGTCCAACTTCTTCATCCTGTTCAACTTCTTCCTCGGTTGCCGACGGTATCTTTTTGAGATTCTTCACCATTTTGTCCTTCTTCCTGACAATTTTCTTAACAACTAGGCTAGATTTTATTCTTGTCTTGGCCTCTTCATATGTTCCAAATTTTGGTTGTTTCTTATGAATGGTTAATTGATCAAGGCATCAATTGCCTTATTTACAAGATAAATGTTGATCTCATACTCTAATGGTTGTAACCATGCTATCCTTAGTACAATAGGCTTAATGTATGTATTGTCTATATCAACCATGAAGCATATCTCATCCTTATATTTCTCAATGTGTTGCTTGGGGATTCTTACCCTCTTTTGCATTCGGTCTTTGAATACATTGAAGTATTCATCCATGACTGTTTCAAAGTTATCTCCCAGTGTAGCTATGTGCTCACTGATTTGCATGGTGACCGGTTTGTTGTTGTCCCATTTCACATCTCCTACCGATGGGAACTTTTCTTGAAAATAAAAGAAGATACACATTATTAGTGAGCCAAACTTACAAGTTTTTGACTTTGCATTCATGATAGTATTTAAGCTATCCTTTTACTGATTCAGCAGTAGTTCAGATAAGTCCAATTGTGTTCCTTTCTTCACAATTTTGTAGGTTGTGTCTACTGCACTTGATGCTATGTTGTTCAATCTACTTTCTTGGAAGAATTTATAACCCAGAACACATGCACCAAATTTGATCTCATCATTGGTTATTGTGGTAACTTTTAGTCCTCTCCCGTACCATTTGGCTCCTATCATCTTCTCAGTCTCGGCCTTCATTGGATGCTTAAGTGCCTTTACTTTTTTGGTTATGGGGTAACCGGTGACCGCATGGATGACATCTCAGGTTATTACCTTCGGTTCATCAAGCCATAGCTTATTATTATGCATTCAGCTTAGCACTAACCAAATCTATTCAGTTTTGAAAACCTTCGGGAACATTAGGGCATTGGTTATCACTTTCACTTCAAAGTTCTTGTGTTGGTCTTTCAGTGTTCCATCTTTGTTGCACAACATCTTATAAGCTTCTTCAACCTCTGAAGTTCCTATCTCAGCAATATTACAATGTATGAAAGATCGAACATCCTCCATGAGTAAAACCCTAGTTGGGATGCATGAAAATGCTTTAGCACCATCGGGTTGTGAGGAAACCTCAGGATGGATCTTGTAGTTAGGTTCCTCACATGCCTAATTCTTGATGAGCTTGAACTCATCCTTCTTTTCATTCTTGGATTTCACAGTTCTTGATGTCGAGGCCATTTTCTGAAATTTAGGGCTTTCTATGAAATGCGCAAAGATAGATTTTATGGTTCTGTATAAATTACTATTTGTGCTTGCAAAGATTCCTGAATAGCTTAGGATTGTTGTGTTTCATGTCATGATCGCTCTGTGACTTAGTTTCTTTCTCCTTGAAAATTGCCTTGGTTTCTCTGCTTTGGTTGTCATGGCAAATGAGTTGTTTTGTTGCCCTATTTATAGGTGTTGCCCTAAAATGTGTGCCATAAATGCTTACCAACTCCTCGGTGTATGAAGATGGAGTTCATCAGTGAAGAATTTAGTTGCCTTGGATGACAGTCATAATGTTTTGGAGCAATCATTATTCCATTTGCTTTTACTGATGGGTTTCGGTGTCGTTGACAACTCTTTCACTTTGCTTGTTTACCGATGAGGCTCGGTTTATACTTAGCAACTTTAATTTTAATCGACACTTCTTGGTGAGTGTAGGCACTCTTAGCTTTTGAGTGTATAACGACGGGTTTTGGTATATATGCCCGAAAGCATAGTTACCACAGATTTTAACAAGTAATACCATGATGCATCTTTCTTATGCTAATTTTGCATTATATCAACATATATATTATGGAACTGATGTAAAATAATAACTTGGATGATGTAGTTCCATACTTACTTGTTCTGCTTAGGTGGGGGTGGTGATGTCACCGAATCCATTGGATGGGGTGTCACCATTTGCATTGCTTGTTCTAGCTTCATCATTGCTTGACGATTTTCTCCACATTTTGTCTCTATCTCTCTGGATGTCTTCAATGGTGTTTCCATTGGGATATATGGTTGTCTCTATCATTTGGTCTCTGTAGTCTTTCTTGAGATGACCAACTTTATGACAGTGTAAGCATGCCATTCTGGGGTTAGTCTAGCCTCTAGACTTTCTAGTCCATTGTCTCATACAGTTTGCAGCAATGTGACCATATCTTCCACATGTTGTACAATTTTTCCAAGTGTTGTAGTCCCATACATACTGATTATCAACTCTCTTCATTTTATAGGGAGTTTCTTGACCTTTAGGCTTCCATGCTTGCCTTCTCTTTTTCCATCATTCAAGAGTTGTGTGCCCATTCATTTTTCATATAGGACAAAATTTGTCCATGTAGGTTTCCTTCTTTGGTTGTTTCATCTCAGACTTACATTCATATGCTTTATGTCCTTTCTTGTTACCTTTCAATTTGGCTCTGCATACATTTTATGTATGGCCTTTCTTTCCACAGTGATTGCATGTCAGCTTTCTTGGTCTTGGATTTTCATAGACATTCTTTGGATTAGATCGATTTTCTGATTCTCCATTCTTGGTAAAACCTAGACCATTGTTGTTGTTAACTCTTCATTGTCCTTCAAGAAAATCATCCATTCTTTTATTTCTTTCTTCAGCTTTCTTGATAATTTCATTATGTTGTTGCTGAATTCTTATTTCATGTTTCGACTTTTCATTCTCATCCCTCAGTTCACCAATAGATTCTATTCTTTCAGTGAGTTTAAAATTTATTCTGTTTTCTTCTTGACTCATAAGAATAATCTAATTTGTAATCTCATGGTGATGCTCTGCAAGTCTTTGTATTTTAGACTCTTTTTCTTGTAGCTTTTCTCTGATCTTTCTTCTATCATCAATAGCTCATTTTCTTTCTTTCTCAGCTTGTCTATCATTATTGATGACATCAATCATCCTTACCATCTGTGTCTCTTGACCAATTTGTAAAGATTTAACTTGTCCAGCCAGATGTAGATTGATTTCAGTTAGGCTTGTGATGCTTTCTTCTAATGTATCTGATGCTTTGCTTTTAGTTGACCCTGAAAACTCAAAGAAATATGGTATCTCTTCCTCGTGATAATATGTCTCATTACAGCGAGATGCCATATTCTTTCTTTCATCTAGCAGTTGTCTCATGTTGATTCTAGCTTCTTTATACTGTTCAAAGAACATCTGAATTCCAAGCTTCTTATTCTCAATATTTTTATCACATCTGTACTTCTCCATTGTATGATCTTTTCTCTTAAGCCTTTAAGCTTTCCAAGAAGAGACTTAGCTCTGATACCAATTGTTGGGATTAATGGGAAGTATGTACTAAGAGGGGAGGGGTGAATCAGTACCTCTAAAAATTTTGTATCCTTTAATAAATTAACCTTTGTAATCAATTGTATATCCATTCAATCTGATTTATACTATGTTGATGTGAGTTATATCAAATCATAACATTAACATGCATGTGAACATTCATAGAAACATTCATGAAAGTAATTTGACACATAACACAAGATATGATATCGCAGAAAACTCTAAAGAGGAAGTAAAAAATGTGGTGGGGATGACACCCACAAAATCTTCACTATCTGCAGATTGGAAGGGGCTAGTTAGGGCTTACAATTTGATCACTTCTGATGATCTACCCTGTTAGAAGTATCATTGGAGACCTATTAAATTCTACTCTGTTAAGATCTTTAGAAACACTGTTAAGTGTGCACTTGGTTAAGAGATTTGTTGTTGGACTGTTAAATCCACCTTCCTTGAAAAGGATTTTTACACTTTTCTCCACTTGTTAGAATGATAGAAAATTATAAATTGACCCGTTGAATGCAATCTCCTATTGCTAATACAGATCCAATCTAGTTTAAATAAAAAATATTATCACCTAATTGTGATTGATTAATACCTCTGATTATCGGTATGCTCTGTTCTTAGTTCTTGCTAACCAAATTCACCTTTTGTTGTTCTTGATCTTGAAACTCTCAATCCGATCCATGGATGTGCTCCTTGACTTCTTTCATCTTCTCCTCTCTAGTTTTCATCCATAATAATGAATGATTGCATCATCTATTTATATATGGATTAACTTCATCAAGTTTCAATAAAAATAATGTTAACTCTAAGATCAAGTTTACAACTTGTACCTAGATCTCCAAGTCTATGTGTTTCAAATTAGTTAGATTGATTAAAGCACATACATTCATGTACCTTGTCCCTAAAGAAATAGATTTAAAAAAAATAAATATCATATAAATAGAATACACTTTCTTTATTTGTCGTGGAAGTTAGATCCACTTTTTGTGGGCTGCAACTAACTTTTGGTTCTGTCTGTCGGACATGCTTGACTGTCCTTCAGTTTTGTTTTGTCACTTGCACTTTAACTGTCTTGTTAGTCTGCACTCTATCTTGCATGTCGGGTTCCTCTATCGGGTTCCTCTTTATCCTTGTGTCATTTCATTTTTGGTTTACACACTAAGTTGTGTCTTCAGTCTTCTTTGCACGTAGTCATCTTCAGTGATCTCTTAATATCTAATCTTTGGTTTTCTCAGTGCTATCTTTCGGTGTATGCTTACCAAAAGTGTTTTTTTCATACTAATGGAAAATTAATTTCATCAGTTAGTAGTCACCATTCCATGGAGTCCAGGCCTTAAGATTCCATGGAATGCTTGTCCTTTAAAAGAAAATCAAAACTGTCCCTTAAAATGAGACCAAACTGTGACTATACAGGACTATACAAGATAAAATTAGAGATTACAATGAATTTCAATTCATTCACATAGCACCAGGGATGATTTTCAAAATATTAAACTTATTTTTCAAATGAATATCAAACTTGAGACTGAATTATATCACATGGATTGACAGGAAATAAGATTTTGATTGCTTCAAGTTTAATACAGTCCGTACAATCTACTCTTCTCCCTGTACAATGGATTCTTCTATCAATTTATAATTGTTTCTCAACGATCACAACCACATTTGGGTGGCTATGAGGATTAAGAATGCTAAAATATCCCTTAAATGGGATTTCCCTCTAAATATACTCGTAGTCGTTGCTTTTCAAATAATTGAATTTTTAAACTATTAAAATGACTTTATTGAATGTCAAACTCCAATCTAATGACCTCTAATGCCTTAAACTTATTCAATGACATATTATAGACTCTTAGAACTTAATTTTATTCTTGGACACTATTGTTCCTCATACAATCACATTTTGGTCCTTTTAAGGACATTTGGACACTTTACACTCATTGGTTCATGATTTGAAAGCCATTATAGGCTCTAATACTTTCTAATTGACTTCCATAGAGCTTTGTTTGTGCATGTTAGTCCTCTGATCTTCATTAAATTCCTTGTAAATATTCTTGGTCTTCATGGTTGTATTGAGTCTCCTTGGTGCCCCTGCAACAAAATTATTTATTCTGATGTGGATTTCTTCTACAACTGCGAAGTGAGAGGCCCATTTTTTATTAACGTCGAGTATGTAATGTAGGAGCATCTTGGGATCCTTGCAATATTACATCAACCATTTAAAGATTCCCTTTTATTTTGTTTGTTGTTCTGTTCTAGTTGGGTAGTTTTGGTCTTTTAGTTGGTGGTCGCTCCAATTGGCTCATTATCTTATGCGATTAGATGGGTTGGTTTTAGATATCCTAGTGAACTTTTATCTAGGATTACATCTTGTTTTTTTAATTCCAGGAGAAGATATCTTAAGATTGGTTTGGTCCCATTTTGTTCTTTAGTTTTCTGGTTGGTCTTGATGTTTTGCGATCATTTTTTATCTTTTGGTGGGAATCTCCATGTGCGATTGTGCCAGCTCATTATTACTGTTGAGGTCGACATTATTATATGATTGCATCTCTTAATACTTTCATTGGAGGTTTTTCTCATGGATTTGGGTCATGACCTATATGATGTAATGCATTTTCTTCTTCTTGGAGGATGTGAACTTTTCTAGTCGACTTGTGGCTTGCGGTCTTGTATATAATCGTAATCTTAGAGTAGCAGTAGGTAGTGGTAGGGTAGCATCCAAGGGGATGATAGTTCTAATATGTGGCGGATCAGGAGTTAGGATCTGAGAGTGATTTTTCTAGTGGGCCGTAATCGGGAAGGCCTTATAGCCCGACATGTTTGAAGTCAATTTGGTGTCAATTCCTGTTGAGGATAATAAAAGTTATTATATTCAATTTGTATCATTGTGTGTGCATGTGCGTGCGCGTGTGCTCTGTGTGTGTGTGTGTGTGTGTGTGTGTGTGTGTGTGTGTGTGTGTGTGTGTGTGTGTGTGTGTGTGTGTGTGTGTGTGTCCGCACGCAAACCAGCATAAGCAAAATTTATAAAAATGACAAATATATAAAATGATTTTTTTTTAGTATTTGATGTTTTCATTTTAACCATTTTTTAATGTTAATAATTTTCATCTATGATTCTTACCCAATACAAACCAATTTCAACACCATGCATTCACTATAAACAAATATATACAGATTTACATAATTCTCATTACTTAAAATATCCAGATTTACATAATTATGTTTAATCATTGTATATTTGATTGTTTACTTTTTAATTTTTTTCAAAGTTAATTAATTTTTATCTATGATTCTTACCCAATACAAACAATTCCAACGCCATGCATTGACTATAGACAAAAATTTCAGATTAACATAATTCTATTTAATAATTTTTTTCAAAGTTAATTAATTTTTATCTATGATTCTTACCCAATACAAACAATTTCAACGCCATGCATTGAC
>MU224460.1:1892537-1904744 GCA_018584345.1 Thuja plicata | reverse complement strand
TTACAATTTGATCAAGGAAATTGATTTGAATTGAAAATGTTCCAAAGCATTGATTCAGGAAATTTGATAAATTGATAAAATGATAAATGGGGCCCAAAGTCTAGGTGACCATTTTAGGGTGCATACAGAAGGATGCCACTAAATCTTAGAATTAAACTCTCTATAGGTTCTTCATGGGTAGGCTCTTGGATCATGGGAGTACTCCTGCTTGGAATTATAACTTCATTAGGTTTAGGAGACTCACCCTGCCCAAAAGACCCGAAGCTTGGAACCTTGCATTTAAGAGCCTTTTGCTTAGAAATTTGTGATCTCCACCCCATTGTTGTGGAAAAAACTTGGTGATCAAGCTCTTATTTATATTGGTTCCTTTGTTGCTCGTCACCTAGAGTCTTTTTCACTTGATTAGAAAATAACTCTTGCTCATCACTTTGAGCTTCCATGTCCTGTTGCTCCCTGATCTTAGATGCTTGCTTAACCAAGTCAAGCAACATTTTTTTTGTCTCTTACCACTCCTCCTTCAACAAAAGGTCTAAGCTCTTAGGCTGACAGGAAATATCTTCATGCTAATTAAGCATGAAATAGTCTCCCTTGGGACTGGTTATAATTCCGAGTCTAATGCCAATCAGTTTGATAAGGGGGGATGGGTGATAATCATGATGAGCTTGCTACTCTTGACTCTCTTGTTTCTTCTTTTGTGCCCATTGGAGAGCATATTCATAAGCTTGTGTAGGGGCATATTGATTAGGGGCATGTTGAACATATTTTTAACCTGCTATGATATGGTAGCTTGGACTAAAAATTGTTGTTGCATGATTTTCATATGGTTGTTGCTTAGCCCATTGAGCATTATTTTCATGATATGATGGTGAGTAACCTGACTCTCCATAATAAATTGACATGTCTACTCATGTAATTAGCTAGAATTTTGAATATGAAAGATTTGAAACATACCAGCACTTGATCCCTTGAAACCAGTAGACCTTCTAGAGTCACCAAATATGCAAGACAATGACCACCTCAAGGTCTATATTATGTTATGAGCATATCAAAGATAACATATCTTTACAAGATGAACTTCTTTTTTGTGTCCCACCGAGCGTGCCATAATTTTTATACACTAAAATTTTCACCCTGCTAAGCACTCAAGCCTAACAATCTAGTATAACATGGGAATCACTTCTAGGTTGTGGGGCTTCTACTAAATGAAGTGAAGCCTCCAGGTTCTAGGCTAGTTCCTCTTGGATAATCACCTTATCTTCTTTTTAACATGAAATTAAAATTTGGAAGGAAAAGGGATAAAAGGAGAAATGAAAGGGAAATAATTAAAAAACAAATTATCCTACTAGGTGACACACCGAAGGTAACTTGAATCATTACACGGTGACTAAACTAGCATGGAATTCCTAAATCTACCATAACACAATTTTCTGAATAGGTTTGCATAAGTATTTCATAGAGAGGTCTGAAATAGAAAGAAGCTATTCAAGGAAAGAGAAGATTTCACAAACAATATCATATCCAAGGAAATAGACATAGACTGTGACTTGCAAACAAACATCCACTTCAGCAAATAGGCACAGGAATGAGACAAGATAATAACGGATGAACAAAATCAACAATATTATCTAAATCAAATCACCCATATTAGTGCACAAAGATGCAAAAAGAAAGAAGGCTCAAGAACTCCAAGATTTCTCTAACATTAACCACTATATTATGCTTCAGTAAGAGAAATACAGACAAGAAAAAGCTTGAGGATGGAGAAAATGTCACATAAAAACTTTGCATAATCTAGAATTCAATGCAAAATTACAAGCAAATGAAAACTTGAGGGTAGAGAGAATGCCACAGAAAATATTGCATAAGCTGAAAAACCTCTCGCTAAAAAAGCTTCTAAAACTACTTATATACAACCTCCCCTAGCACATAGGCTCAGGAGTCAATCCATCTGATCAATTAGGGAATAATTAGGGTTATAATAGGTATTCAATAAATAATGCAAAAACCCTAAAATAGTCAAGTCTTCCATAAATGCAGTTGGGAAATATCTCAGAAGATCAAATATAGTCATGAAGGCATCTCCCATCACCATTAATTCAAGCAGAGAAGTCAGCTCGACCCATCTCTCTTGTCTACAACTTGAAAGACCATGCGACCACCATGAAACTCCTAAAAAATCATATTTGAATATTTTAAAATTTGAATATAAACGGTCACAGGTGGTGCGGATATCTGCATCAATGATTCAAAGAAAGACTTGATTTCCTTTTAAGACACAACCGTTGATCTTTATCTTTATCTTTATCCATGTCTTTGAGTTCAGATCCAATCATAGACACATGGCATCCTTGAGCAATGCCTCAAAGATTAAATGTCTTCATCTTGGCCATCAAGGGATTACTCCCACAGTTAGATTTTCTAGGACTTGCTCGATCTTTACTTTGTGAAAGAACTTAGCCCTAGCTCTACTTTAATTTATCTTTAACCCTAGGTAACTAAATTTCTTTATGTCTCTAAGTTGATAGATCATTTTTTGAACTCAGAGTTTATTATGAGATCTCATGAGAGCCACCAGATCTAAGACATGATCTACGGTCTGCATGTAATCTCCTTACCTTAAGAGCATATTCCATTCTATTTTGAGATCACGTGACTGAAGCAATATATAAGTCACTGGAAGATATGGAATATTCTATCGTGATTGCGAGATTAAGAGATAACCACAAGATCAAAAATTGATCAATGACGTATACTGCATCCTTACAAACTCTGAACTGATCCCATCTTAACTTCACTGTAACTCTTATTTGTTCTGAGATCGCGTGACTGAAGTAATCTCGCAATCTCCAAGCATCTGGCCTAACTCTAGGTTTATTCTGAGATTTCACGCAAGCCATAAGATTAGATCTTGATCCATGACCATGATCTCATCTATAACTAACTCTAAACTAAACTTGACTCAACTTTATTGACCTGGGTTTATTTAGAGATTCAGTGACTGAAGAAAAATTGAAATCGCGAGATGATTTACTAACTCAAGGGTTTATTCTGAGATTTCATGCCATTCACACGATCTGATCTGAATTGATGACTAAAATCTTAACCTGACAGGCCCATCTTCAACTTTACATGACTTAACTTTAACCTTAGTCCATCTAGAGATCACGCGACTAAAAGAAAACCAGAAGTCTCAAGATCATATTATAAGTCTGGGGTTTATCACGAGATTTCACAAGAACCAAAAGATCATCTTTGAAACAACAGTCTGCGTGTAATCTCGTAAACTTTGTAGACTTTTGACTTTGTCTTGAGACTTCATGCAAACCACAAGATTTGAACATAATCAACAGATCTTGTTTAATCTCATAATCTTTCATTTAACCCCAAGTACATATAGAGATCACGTGACTAAGGCAAAAAAGCAAACCATCTTTAACTCTGAGTCATATCTGGAGATCAGACGACAGACTGAGTCGCTGAATCTTGAAACATTTTGACTAACTCTGGTTTCATTACAAGACTTAACACATACCACATGATCAAAATCAAATCAACAGCCTGCACTTAATCTCCAAATAGAAAGAGCATATTCCCTTTTCTTTCAAGATCAAGAGACTAAGGGTCATGCTAAGTCGCTGAATGAGATGGAATATTCCCTCTGGGTTGCGAGATTAAGATATAGCCAAGGAAAAATTTAAAGCACACATGACAAAATAAGAACTTAAGTGGCTTAGAAAAGGAAATGAAGTATTAGACCAAGTCGTGAATGAGATAGGATTTAAGAGATTTCAAAGGGTTTCTTGCATTTAGGTCTTCAGAACATGAACAAGGGGCTAAAACCAGACTTAGAAAAATGTAGAGAGAAAGATAAAGACAAGAAACATGCAGAAACTATACAAGATAGGCTCTACCCTTATGGGAGCCTCATTTAATCCACTTGTGTCCAAAATTGATAGAACGGGAAATTTAGGTAACAATTATCATATTTATCTCCATCTCTATCTCTCACATCTATCCATTTCCCATACACATCATAACATCATTCTCCCATACAATACAATACATATCATTCTCCCATTTTTTTTCAACAATGACAAAATATTATAAGTACTTACTGTATGCACCCTAAAATGGTTGCCTAGACTATGGTCCCCATTTATCATTTTATCAATTTATTAAATCCCTGAATTAATGCTTTGCAACATTTTCAATTAAAATCAATTTCCTTGATCAAATCATAATTAATTCAATTATTTCGATATTTCCTAAGGTTTGATAATTTTATTTAATTAAAAGATTTAATCTCCCTTTTAATTGAATAAAATTCATCTTATTTAATTAAATTGAATTCCTCCCATTTAATTAAATAAAATTCTTCTAATTTATTTAATTATAAAGAAAACCCCTATTTTAATTAAATAAATAAAAATCCCCACTTAAAGCTCTTTATTTGATGAAAAAGGAAATAAATTAAATAAAATTAAATAAAAATCCCTCATTCTTCACATCTTTCTAAGTGGTGGGCTTTTTGCTTTTAATGAGCACATGGATCAACCAAGATTTGATCTCCACCATTGCTCATTTCTTTTGGCCTCTTAATCTCTACCGTCCATTTCTCTTTAAAAGGAAACCTCTCCTTCTCATTCGAATATAGAATTTTTAGGTATTGTTATGCTGCAGGTTTGGAGAGCAATTTTGGAGGAAGATTTGAGCACTCAAGCTTGGATATTGCAACTTCTCTCTTCTTGTCTTCTTCTTCTTGCATCCATGGCTATTCATATATATTAGATTCATATTTCCTTTCATAGATTAATCTTGCATTTGTATTTCTTTTCATAGAATAATCATGCATTGTTATCACTTAGATTAATTTCCTTTTATGTATTGCAATCATATAGAGTAGTTTTCTTTTTCATGCATTGAATCTCTCATTTCATGGTGTACTTGCATGGGCACAACTAGGTCAATCTAAGGGCCTCCATTACAAACCTTTGCACTCCATGACTAGGGAGCTATGAGTCAATATTTGAGGCCTTATTCTTGAGCAACCTTAGATGGAATGACCCATAGAAGTGTGACACATTTTCATCACAAATTTTTGGCACCTACCGTGGGGCAGAAGATTCATTTTCTATCACTATAGTTATTTTTCGTAATCTATTTTCAGATTTCTGTATTTTCCATACTTTCCATACTTTTTGCAAGGAAATTGCGTGCAACATTTTGCAGGTCTGCAGGCGAGATTTTGCTAGATTCTGTGTTTTATCACGTGGCTCTGTGCGAATCTTTGCACGGCTCTATGTGAATCTTCATGCAACATTCATCACCAGGCTGTGGATCTAATCTGTTACTATTTTTTGTTGTCTGAGCACTTCTTCGCACGAGAAAACTATTTCTTCACGCGGCACTGTGTGAATCTTCACGCGAGATTCTGCACTAGAGATCTATTTTTAATTGATACATTCATATATCTCTATATTTTTTTTTCTAACCACTAATGTTTACTGTTTCTAGTGGTTTGTGATTTGTTGTTGCTGTTGATGTTGCTGATTTGGACTTGCTTGGATAAACAACAAAATGATTCGCGTTGCATTGGATCTGAGGTATTTTGTTGATCTTTATAACATTTGGATTTTGGAAATAAAATGAACATCTCATGTGTTTAGCTTGAGTGTTTTCTTGCTTTCATAGATCACATTTCCAATTGGTGCTCTAAAAATGGACCTAGATTTGCTTTCTTGCATATATGTTTCACATAGTAATTAGGCCCTATGAACACTATTTGTGGCGATCTTGAGAGAGTGGGCTTCATTCGCTTGTCTTACATGTGAAGCTCTTCTTGACAATAGATCCCCTTGTAGGTAGGGAAGGATTTGTTGTTATCTCATTGGCAAACTTGGTTTAGGCTTCAACTTTTGGCGATACTTTATCTCTTTGGGGAGATTGGTGTCATTTTTTGTTGTGTGAACCTTGGATGAGGTGATTTCAAATTAGTGGGTCAATTAATCTTGTTTTCTATGTTTTGGTGAGGTGAAGAGGCTAGAGGATTATGCTCTTTTCCCTTTTGAGAGAATCAGAAACTTGGAACCCTTGAATCCAAACTAAGTCCCCATGTGGTCCATATTGCGAGTCTTCCTTGTTAGAGAGGGTTAACCATAGTGGACACTCCCTTTATTGGGTAAACCACATGGACGAAACCTCAAGCGGTAATAGCCATTTTTGCCATGGTAGCAACAACCACTATATAAATGTCCTTGTGGAAGAAATCTCCACGGGTGTAGTTTCTTGTGGGTTGTCAGATCTCCTCAGCAGCTCCTAATTGATTAAATTCTTGGACTGTGTCAAAACCTCGGTGTGTCGGGATTGGATTTCACCCACTTGAGATTGCAAAAGTTACAGAGTCAGACCATTACTAAAAACCATAGTGCAACCAAATTTTTATTTTATGAGACTATGTGCGTGATTGGAAAACATTTTGAGAACACACACAGGTAGCATTCGTATGGAGTACAAATACTATGACACTATCCATGTTCATGTGCAAGGTTGCTTTATCCCTTGCTCATTGTTTGAATACATTGATTTCTTTAAACTCCTTGATTACTATATTGCATGTCTGATTCATGAGAAAAATCTATTAATGCATCTAGTTGGTCAATTAAAACAATCAAAAACTGAGTTCTGTGTCCTTTCCTTGTGCGAGAAAACTATTTCTTAGTGTCGTTTGCTGCGTTTCCTCGCGCGACTATCTGAGAATCCTCGTGTGATATCTTGCCAATTTGTTGTTATCCTGTCACACCAGTCTAGTCTTTCCTCATTCCCTTATGCATTTTGTCATGTGGTCCTATGCTAATCCTCGTGCGAGAAAGCATTTTGTCACATGAAACTGTTTACCAGTGAGCTATTTGCTGTCATCTGCTCGCTCGCTTGATTACTACCCTATCATTTTTCTGTTTTCTGGGTTGATCTGGGTCAGATTGGCTTACTTACCCTGCTGTTAGAAGCTTGTTTACACTTAGGATTTTTGTATTTTGACCTCTTGAATTAGCAATATTTGATTTCACAAGTGACCTTGCTTGGGAGCTTGGTGAGCTAGAAACCGTCCTTGTTGAAAAGATAAACCTTTAGATTCTTTGATAACACACTTGGAGAGTTTTGGTAGTCTCTTGTCCATCCACTTTCATACAAAATTTCAATCTCAATTAATATAATTTGGGTAAGACCATCCTTCTGATCCATATGTGCTAGGGTATTCACTTGAATTTATTGGGCACCTTTGTGGTAGTGTTGGCTTACGCCTCTTTGCAATTTTCTATCTTATCACCTCTTTTTGGAAAAGTTAATTCCTTTACTATCCTAGTTTGGTACCAACGTCTCTTAGGGTCATCCTATCAGCTAGTACCTTTTCTTTTAGGCCAGTTACAACAAGATATCAAGTAAATCAAGGAAAACAACCTCAAGTGGTTTTTAACCAATTACCCCTAGTTCAAACTCGCCAAAGACATAAGGGAAAAGAACCCATATTTGATCAATCACATAGGAATATCTCAGAACTATGGTTTGATTCCAAGAGTCACCTTAGTTTTTTGGGTACCCCCTTATTATCTTCTCTCTCTTCTATGGATATGAGTTACACAATGACTCGAAGAGAGAAGGAAGCCAGGGATAAACGTTATGATGATATGTTTGCACAGAGTAGAGATGCTATTTCATTCAGTGGTTCCTCTCATAACAGTAGACCAACCTCACCCCTTATTTCAACAAGATATTTAGATGCACACCAAAGGGCTAAGAGAGAGAGAGAGATGTAAGAGACATGCTTATGATGATGAGTTATCACAACTTGAGAACCAAGGACATGAATGTTATGACACGCATGTCAATACACTTATACTAACAACTTGTTTCAAAATTCAAGACCAAGATCACCTCTTAAAACATCTACCAATTACATGAGTGACAGACTTAAGAGGATTAAGCAGGAAAATAAATCTTTCCAAGATGAACAAGTTCATAAGGAAGAATAAATTAGACGCCTAGAGATGGAGAAACAAACTTTGATAGAAATAGAAAGGAAAGCCTTTCAAGAGGAGCAAGATAGGCTCTTGGCTCGACAACTTAATGATCCATTCAATAATATGCATGTTAGTGGTGGAAACAGTTCTCCTACATCCACTCCTCCTAGGACTCCACGAAGTAGGAGACATTCAAGCTCACCATCACAATCTCCTAGCCCTAGAGGAAGAAGAGTTTCAAGATATGATCATTATAGGAGACCAACTCCTCCTAGGAACTCAAGGCCACCTTCACAATGTGCTCATTATGGTTCATAATAATGGGGTAATAGCTCAAGCTTTGATCGCATCTCCCAAGATTTCATGAAAATGCAACAAGAACCACTTTTTTGATAGTATGTGGAGAAAAACAAGGATAATTTCCTAGAGAGCCTAATCAACAAGGGTGCTAGGGTCCCCTAGGTCCATCCCAAGAGGAGAAGCTCAATGAAATGCAAAGAAAAATGGACAAGATGTTCGCACCTAAGAATTATTTCTCATTGGACTCAATTTGTCCTAATCCTTTTGATAAGAGTGTTGACATAAAATAATTTCCTAGAAAGGTTAAAATTCCTCAATATGACAAATATGATGGGAGTGGAGATCCACATGATCATGTGCGCCAGTTTTACACCACAAGTTTTGAGTTCCATCAAGATGACTCTTATCTCATGAGGTTATTCCCACGAAGTCTTAAGGGACAAGCAATGGAATGGTTTACTAAGATAACTCCCCCTGTTAAGACCTTTAGAGAGCTTGTTCACAGTTTTGTTCAACACTTTGCATACAATGTTTCA
The DNA here is from genome assembly GCA_018584345.1 of Thuja plicata. Taxonomy (NCBI): domain Eukaryota; kingdom Viridiplantae; phylum Streptophyta; class Pinopsida; order Cupressales; family Cupressaceae; genus Thuja; species Thuja plicata. The sequence continues at coordinate 1,895,893 of MU224460.1, read as the reverse complement.
AGATCTATCACTTTGTTGGACTTATGTAGCTTAAAGCAGAATCAAGGAGAATCCTTTGTTAATTTCTTGCAAAGATGGAGATGAAAATGCTCTTACTATTCTAGAACTATTCCTGACAATGAAAAGATTGACATTCTTGTTAGTAATTTGATCCCCGAAATGCGGTATGAAGTTAAGAAAATGGTTTTTGATTCATTTGACACCATGGTTGAGACTGCATGTAGAATCGAGGATGTTTTAAGAGAACAAGGAATTTTGACTAAACATGGAAGTAACAACAACAATGGTCAAAACAACAACTCTAACACAGATAAAGGGATGAACTAATATTGGAATAGGAACAAACAATTGGTTAATGATGGATTTGTGGATTCATCCCAACCTAAAGATCAACCCGTGCTTCATTTATCTAGTAATTTTCAAGCTATGAAGCTCAATACATCCACTCAACAATAAAGTAAGCCAAGCTACCAAGGTAAGCCTAAGAGTGAAAAACGTCAATTTGCAAAACTCGGTGAATCATATGAGGAAATTTTAAATAAACTTATGGCTAACAATTTGGCCCATCCTCAAGATGTTACAAATTTTCATATACCAGAAGTTAAACCACATTGGTGGAAGGAGAAATCCTATTGCATATTTCATAATGGTATTGGACATGACGTTGAACACTGCTGGAAAATCAAGCATATCATCCAAGATCTCATTGAGAATGGACAAATTACAATAGATGGATTGAACACCAACGCTGATCATAAGGCATTCAAGGAACCTTTGCCCAAATATGAAAAGGGGGAAACCTCTAAAGTTAAGAATGGAAAAGCTAAGATTAATTATACTTACACAGATGCAGAGAATACTATCAACATGCTTGAATTTGTGGAAGAAAATGTTAATATGATGAGTGGCAGAGATCTTTATGGTTATGATCTAGATGAAGACTCTCCTCCTATTTTTGATAAAGAACCTATTGTGGTGCTAAGGGGTCCTAACTCTACAGTGTCATCTCAAGGCCTTAATGCTGTTACCCAAAGTCAAGGTCCTGTTGTCATTAGAGGACCCAATTCAAGCCAATCAAGTAAACCTAAGCAAGTGGCATCCAAGCCTGTCACCTTAAAACTAGCTATTAATCCTAAATTGAGTTATAGTCTTGTTGATAAGTTACAAAGAGCCCAAGCTCAGATTTTGATCTTTGAGCTCTTAGAGTTGTCCCCAAGACATAAACAAATCCTTGAGGATGCTTTGCGCATGACAAATGTCCCCAACAACTTAGATATTGATCAATTCCAAAATATGGTTAATCACATTGCTACCCCTCATTACCTTACATTTTCAGAAGATGATGATAAATCTTTGAGCCATCCGCACAATCTTGCTCTTCAAATTGAGGTCATGATCCATCGCACCTGTGTTAGGCACATGTTGATAGATGGGGGTGCTGGGCTTAATATTTTCTCTTTTAGTCTTTTGAAAGAATTGGGTTATTCTGAAGAGGTTATAGATACCAGAAAAAAGGATTACTATCAAAGCCTTTGATGAGGCAAAAAGAAGTTCCAAGGGGTTGGCCGTCCTTCATGTTAGGATTGGCCCTGTTCAAAAGGATATTTTATTTCAAATAGTTGATGCTGGACCCCTTGTGTATAATGTCTTACTTGGTAGACCATGGATTCATGATATGCAAGCAGTGTCGTCTACCTATCATCAATGTGTTAAGTTCACCTACAATGGAATAGAGATTTGTATACCTAGGGATAACACTTTATCTGTTAATTCAATTTCAGCAGGGGCTCATGTTCCCCTCAATAGAGAAGAAGAAGATTTTGATGCTACCTTAGCTGAATGCAAAGACAAGCTTAAGTTAGTAGACCTTGGTATGGGGGGTATCAACTCATCTCCCTCACAACATTACCAGTTTCTCCTCGGTCTTATGGAAAACCTTCAAAAGAGAAGAAACCTTCCTCTTCAACTATGAATTTATTTGGCAAATTTGTAGAATCATCAGTGCCTATCTAAGATGAGAAAGAGGAGACATTTGTTAGAGACTGGATCTATAGAGAAGAAAAATATATGCATAATGAGAACTTTTCTCCCTCTCCTAAGGCTTATGGAAGAGGGTATACCTTTGTCAAAAAGATGGGCTATCCTAGATATGGCCCTCTTAATCACAATTTGGATGCTAGGTCTGAACCTCTTGATCATGCTCAATTTGGACGCAAGTCAAAGAAGCCAATTGGCCTAGGATTTGAAAATTGCAACAAGTGTACTAATCCTCTCTTTGAAAAGTTGGATAGTGACGATGAACCTATGTGATGAAAATGTGTCACACTTCTATGAATCATTCCGTTCAAGGTTTCTCAAGAATGATGCCTCAAATATCGACTCATAGCTCTCTAGTCATGGAGTGCAAAGGTTTGTAATGGAGGCCCTCAGATTGACCTAGTTGTGCCCATGCAAGTACACCATGAAATGAGAGATTCAATGCATGAAAATGAAAACTATTCTATATGATAACAATGCATAAAAGGAAACTAATCTATATGATAACAATGCATAAAAGGAAACTAATCTATGTGATAACAATGCAAGATTATTCTATGAAAGGAAATACAAATGCAAGATTAATCTATGAAAGGATATATGAATTTAATCTAAAATGCAAATGCAAAGTAATCTAAATGGATTGTCATGAATGCATCAGAGAAGAAGACAAGAAGATAGAAGTTGCAATATCCAAGCTCAAGTGCTCAAATTCTCCTCCAAAGTTGCTCTCTAAACCTGCAGCATAACAATAAAAACCTGGGATGCTCAAATGAGAAGAAGAGGCTTCCTTATATAGAATAATGGACGGTGAAGATTAAGAGACTTTTAAAGCAATGGTGAAGATTGAATCTTGGTTGATCCATGTGCTTTAAATCTTCAAGAGGCAAAATCAAAGGCTATGATTAAGAGGCAAAAAATCCCACCACTTAGAAAAGTGTGGAGAAAAAAGAATTTTTATTTAATTTAATTTGATTTATTTCCTTTTTTCATAAAAAAAGAGCTTTAAGTGGGGATTTTATTTATTTAATTAAAAGATGAATTTTTAATTAAATAAGATAATATTATTTAATTAAAAGAAGGATTTTAAAATAAGATAAAATTATTTAATTAAAAGAAAGATTTTTAATTAAATAAGATTATTTTATTTCTTTTAATTAAATAAGATTATTTTATTTATTTAAAAGGTATCTTAATTAAATAATATTATTTTATTTATTTAAAAGGTATCTTAATTAAATAAGATAATATTATTTAATTAAAAGATGGATTTTAAAACAAGATAAAATCATTTAATTAAAAGAAAGATTTTCTTTTAA
>MU224460.1:1844710-1860415 GCA_018584345.1 Thuja plicata | reverse complement strand
GAGCAACATGAATCCAGATTTGAATTCCTGGTGGAAGAGCTACATCACCCTATCTTTGACTCCCAAGAAAGCCATGTCATTTGTACCCTTGTTGGTCATGAGTCATCCCATTATGGTGCCATTTACTTGTATCTTCATGATGGTATTATACCTGAAACCTTTAACTAATCTGAACCCAGAAACCTTACCTCAAATGCCTCTCACCATTCCCTTATCACCGATGATTTGTATAGGAGGGGTCTAGATGGAACACTTCTTAGATGCTTAGAAAAGGAAGAATATGACCAAGCGTTAGTTGACATTCATGAGGGCATCTATGGGGGACATTCTAATGGTCTTGCCATGGCCCAAAGGTTGCTTAGGGTGGGGTACGATTGGCCTACGATGCAGATTGATGAGGTAGCATTTGCAAAGTCATGTGAAAAGTGTCAAAAACATGGTAACCTGATATATGCTCCAGGAAGGGAGCTCATTCCTTCTATATCTCATTGGCCATTTCAGTGCTAGGCCTTTGATCCTTTTGGGTAGATTCAGCCCAACTCATCAGGTGGACACAAGTTTATTATCACTGCTACTGATTACTTCACTAAATGGGTAGAAGATGTCCCACTTTCTGTTGCCTTGGGCAAGATAGTCTCTCTATTCATTCTGAACCATATCATCTGTCGATATGGAGTGCCTTCTAATATTATCACTGACAATGGAGGCTAGTTCAAAAATAAGGACCTTAAACAACTTTGCAAGAAATTCAATATTAAACAATATTGGTCCTCCATTTACTTCCCGCAAGGAAATGGTCAAGCAGAGGCGTTAAATAAGACCATTCTTAAAACATTGCACAGAACAGTTTGTAAGAATGGTAGAGATTGACACTTACAGATAAATTTGGCTTTATGGGCCTATAAAACAAGTATTCATACTCCTATTGGGGCTACTCCTTTTTCCCTTGCATATGGTGCTAAAGCAGTGTTACCTTTGGAGGTTGAGATTCCTTCACTTCAAGTTTCTCTCCATGGTCTAGTTATAGATGAAGACTATCGCGCCATGAGACTTCAAGAGTTAGAACTTCTAGATGAGAAACATCAAGCATCATTTGACCTTATGAGGGTCTATCAAAAGCACATGTCCAAAGCCTTCAACAAAAAGGTTTGCCCTAGAGAATTCCAAGTGGGTGATGTTGTCCTACGTAAAAATCCCAAGAATCAACAACATAAAGATCAAAAGGGCAAATTTGAACCTAATTGGCTTGGACCTTACATCATTACAACAAATTTTGGGTCAAGTGTTTATTTACTATCTACAGAAGAGGGAGAGTAGCTCCCCGAGTCTATCAATGTCTTGTACCTGAAGAAGTTCTATCCATGATGCCCATTCTGTCTAGGGGCATCCTTTTGTACATAATTATTGATCCTGAAAAAATCCAAAAAAATGATATATTGTCAAAAATGCTAAAAATTGGAAAATGTCCTTAAAAACTGATCATCTTAGTAAAAACCTAGTGATAGGTGCTTTGATGTATCTTAAAAAAAAAATTATATATTCCAAAAATACAAAAAATCAAAACAATTCAAAAATTAAAAAAAAAAATAGAAAAAGTGCCTTGGTGAAAACTTGGAAACAGGCGCCTTGGTAGCAAAAATTCAAATTTTTTAATAAAAAGTCCTGAAAAAAAAGAAGAAAAAAATGAAAAAAGTGAAAAAAATGAAAAAGAAAAAATTATAATAAAATTCAAGTGGTGAAAACCTGGAAACAGGCGTTACTTGAGGCCTTTGCACCCCTGTTTCTTAGCACGTGTCCTCGATACTTGACCTTTCTCCATCATGCCTTGTCCTTGTTTCCTTGGTCTGGAATTGGTCTTTGTCTTTGTCTAGGGGGCATACCTGTGTTAGATTTTGTCTCTTGGATGCATTGGTCTTTAGGACATCTCACAAACGGTGTTTTTCAACACCACCCCAACTATATTTTTTAATACAACCCTTGACATTGAGTGTTTTTCAACACTTATCTGTTTAGTCTTACTCCATTTTGTCATGTGATCTTACCTGCTTGCGAGCATTAAATCCTTATCCTTGAAACTCAGTATTAGTTAACACACTTAAATTTGTAAACACAACACTTAATGCTTGAGCTATGTCATGATTTTTCTTTGTGTGCTGACTGTTATTGATTTTCGTTGAGTGTCCTTGTCTCATAAGTCTCTTTGTGATGCATAGCTAGAGGACTTAGGGCATGGGACATATTTTTATTTGCTTCCTTCTTTATGCTTCACTATCTTTGCACAACCGTTCTTCTGGTCATCCTGGCCTCTATGCCTTGATGCGAGTGTGGTTTTGCTATATTAAATTGGGTAAGCTAACATCACAGTCATCTTGACCTTTATGTCTTTGATGCTTATGTTAGAATCTTTCCACATTCCAATCCGATATAAATCACATTCATATCTTCATAGTTGCACTTATGACTAGTGATGATTGTGTGATTTTCCGATGTCCGTTAATAATGGCTCAATGATGAAAATAAGTTCCTTAACATTCTCTTATGAATAATGAACACAAAGTCCTATGTTATAGTTTCTCTATTGCAAGTACAACTTTACATTTTCATGTAGCTTGCATTGTTAGACCTCATGTTAGTCTACATTTTTAGGCTACATTATGAGTTTGTGAGGGTTTTCCTTCATCTTTCCTGTGGACTTTTAATCAACTGTGATCTTCATTTCCTTATCTTCTTTCATGATCTCAATCAAAATTTTCTATCTTAAACAGTTGATTGATTTCATGGCATTCTCTCTCTTAAGGAAAGTTCTCTTTCTTCTCTCCATTTCTTTCCACCTCTTCCAAAATTCTATCTTCCATTCTTCTTCTTCTTCTTCTTCTTCTTCTTCTTCTTCTTCTTCTAATTCAACCTTGGGGCATAATCTTTCATGCTTAATGATCTACCTTGGTTCTGTGATCCTTATAGCTTTCATCTTACATCAAGAACCTTATCTTTAGTTTGATTTGATCAAATTTACCAATTTGTTTTTTCTCCTCTCATTTTGATTTCGATCATGAGGGGGCAGTACCTATCAAACTTCAATCTTTGATTCAACTTTATCAATCCTATCAATTGCTTCGCTTGGGGCAACCTTTCTTGAGATTCTTATCTTGGACATGTCAATTACTTATTTACAGTGGTGTTGACCTTGTCTTTTTTTGCAATCAGCTTATCTTTGTTCTGATGTCAATTACTTATTTACAACGGTGTTGATTTCTGTGTTGTTTTGTGATCCCAAATCGATCTCACACTTCAACTGCACTCTTTGACTATATGTGTTCCCAGAATGATCACACATTAATCAAAGAGGGGCAAATATATGCACCCTAAAATGGTCGCCTAGACTATGGGCCGCATTTATCATTTTATCAATTTATTAAATTCCTGAATCAATGCTTTGCAACATTTTCAATTCAAATCAATTTCCTTGATCAAATTGTAATTAATTCAATTATTTCAATATTTCCTAAGGTTTGATAATTTTTATTTAATTAAAAGATTTAATCTCCCTTTTGATTGAATAAAATTCATCTTATTAAATTAAATTAAATTCCTCCCATTTAATTAAATAAAATTCTTCTAATTTATTTAATTATAAAGAAAACCCCTCTTTTAATTAAATAAATAAAAATCCCCACTTAAAGCTCTTTATTTGATGAAAAAGGAAATAAATTAAATAAAAAACCCTTTTTCTTCACATCTTTCTAAGTGGTGGGCTTTTTGATTTTAATGAGCACATGGATCAACCAAGATTTAATCTCCACCATTGCTCATTTCTTTTTGCCTCTTAATCTCTACCATCCATTTCTCTTTAAAAGGAAACCTCTCATTCTCATTAGAATATATAATTTTTAGGTATTATTATGTTGCAGGTTTGGAGGAAGATTTGAGCACTCAAGCTTGGATATTGCAACTTCTCTCTTCTTGTCTTCTTCTTCTTGTATCCATGGATATTCATGTAAATTACATTTATATTTCCTTTCATAGATTAATCTTGCATTTGTATTTCTTTTCATAGAATAATCATGCATTATTATCATTTAGATTAATTTCTTTTTATGCATTGCAATCATATAGAGTATTTTTCATTTTCATGTATTGAATCTCTCATTTCATGGTGTACTATCATGGGCACAACTAGGTCAATATGAGGGCCTCCATTACAAACCTTTGCACTCCATGACTAGGGAGCTATGAGTTGATATTTGAGACCTCATTTTTGAGCAAACTTAGATGGAATGACCAATAGAAGTGTGACACATTTTCATCACACACTTACCAGAATTACATTATGTCAATAACATCCTTTAAATTTGACTTTTCAGTCTCCAATGAATTTTCTCATGACTCTAGTAAGCATTGTATAGATAAAATATGTCCATGTATAACCAATGTTGTTCCTTCCATATCATTCAAATTTCTCACCTCTTATAGACCTAGTATTGATTATACAACACTCACATTCTATGTCAAGAGATCCATGGTGGGAGCTAGATAGGTCTGCAACTCCATAAGTGATATAATTTTGTTTTCTTTCTATGTTTGCAACTTCTTCATGTTGTATGAAATCATTTTCACCTTAGTAGTGTATGCTGAAACTGAACTAGTTAGAAGATCAAACTTTGTAACCAAATAATCAAGCTCTTGTTTATCTTCCTCTCTCTTCTTCTCTAGATCATGTGTAAAAGAAGTAAACTTGGAAACCTTTACAAGTATCTTTCCTATTTCCTTTAGAATTTCCTTCACTTTATTCACTAGTACTGCAAGTGACTCTTTTTCTATTGATACAATCTCTTTCAACTTGTCAGATCGTTTCTTCTCATATTATTTCATTGCTAACTCCATATGTGCATTCTCCAAGTTAGGGACTTGATTAGAAAAAACCTTGACCAATATGCCTAACTGATCAATAGGATTATCTTGTTTGTCATATCCCACATTAGGTACTAAATTCCTAACGATGTTTCTAGCTCCTTTTAGTATTCTGGTCTTCTATTTTTTCCCCTTCAATTTTCCCCTTTATGCTTTCTCCTTGAGTTTATCAGACATTTTCAATAGCTCTTTAGGGCTCATCTAAGTAATATCAATCATTTTTTGCATTTCTTCATCTTCAAATTCTTCAGAACTAGTTGGATTTTTTGTTTTTCTCTTCTTCATTGTGCTACCTTCACCGATTAGATTAAGTTTCCTCTTTACTGAAAGTATGTCCTCATCATCCTTATGACTTGTCACTTCCTCAACAATATGTTATTTTGGTGCTTTAACCTTATTTTGAGTTTTATTGTTATATGTCTGCTCTGAGATATCAAAGATAACATTATCTATGACATCATTAATCTCTTTAGTTTCTATCTCTTGTGCTCTTCTTTATTCTTCAACCAATTTGACTTTAGCAACAGTCTCAGACTTTACTAACTTTGTCAATAAATCCATTCACTCATCTCTTATTGATTTTGTATCCCCAATGAGAATTCGTGTAACTTTGTTCCTTGTATTAGATTCTTCTCTCATTGCTTCAACTATTAACTCTATCTGTTCACTAGACAATTTAGGTTGTAAAAGTGCAATTTCTTGTTCCATCATTAGTCTATCAACCTTCAAAGCTTCCCTCCATCTTTTGTCAACTGCATTAAATATTTTTTTAGGTACAACTTTGTATAGTTTACTAGGTGATTTGAAAAAGGTGTGTAGACTTTCTACAACTGCATCTTCTATCTTTATTTTCTCTTCACTGTCAAATTTATCAAAGTGAGTCCACACTTTTGTCATTTTTCCATGTTTCTTAATGTCTTTAACAATGTTATCAAGAATAGCAGTATTGTCAATTTTATCAGTTTCCATAGTAGTAGACTTCTTCTTAGACTCAGTTTCAACCTTTTCTTCTTCAACCTTTTTTTTACCTCCCTTCTTACTCTTTGACTCTTTATAGCCAGATATCATTTCTTGAAATTTATTGTGTACATTCTCTGAATAGTCTTAGGTGTCTCCTTTTCTGACATAGTCTTAATAGGAGCAGTAGAAGTACATATTGTTTGTCTCAGTGCTGAACTCCTTGTAACTCTCTGAGGTCTAAACTCTTCCACTTCAACTTCAATATCCTTGACTCCTACAATAGATGTTTCTTCTTCCTCACTCTCCATTTTATTTCTAATTTTTATCATCATTTCAGGTGTAATGCCACTCATTTTGGATAGATTGTCAACTTGTTTCCTAATCTTTCTTTGGATTACAGGTGCTCTCAATTCATTCTGAGTTTTCAATGATGACTCTTCATAAGTTCCAAACCTAGGTGTTGAAGTATCAATATGTTTTGACAATAAAAAATCAACATGAATAGTGACTAGATCACCTTAACTTCATAACCCATAACAGGTATCCAACATGTTCTAGGTTGCACTACTTGCAACATATAGGTATCTGTATCTACTAGAAAACATATATCATATTTTTACTTCTCGACAATATTGGTTGGGATTCTTTCTTTTAAGTGAATTTTTCTTTGAAAATATTTAAAGTAACCCCACATAACCGAATTCAAATTGTTTCCTAAAGTCCTTATGTATTGCTTAATCTACATTACTACCAATCTATCCTTTGACCATGTAATAGAACCTATTCTAGGAAAATGATTCTACAGGTAAAAGAACATACCTACCAGGAGTGATCCATATTTGAATGATTGCTTCTTATCTTTCTTGATCTTCTCCGTGTTCACTAAGAATTGAATACTCAACATCTCACAAAGATTATATTTTTCATCTTCCTTCACCATCATGTATGTAGTATCCTATCACCATTGAAGAAAATATCACTTCCTTGTCAATTATATCCTTGATAGTCATGGCTTGGTGATCCTGTTTGGATTTGATTAAATGAGTAACCAAATTTGTAGCAATAGTTTGTAGAGTAGGTCCTTCACCAGTCACACAAAATCTAGTAACTCTGTTGATTAACTCCTTTATAATATTGTGAGGCTTGTCTAACCAAATGAATTGATCATGTACTCTGCTCAAAACATGTCGTATACATTCTGGATGAAAATCATCAAGTATCTCAGATGCATAAGTGAAATTTTTATGAACCAATTGCATATGCTCATATTTCACCTTCACATTATCGCTCAACTTAAGAAATTCATTATATATTTAATCAATTCCAAGTTATTACAATTTGTAGTGAATGAATGAACAAATGTCTTCAGTTAACAATACACCATAGGGTATCAAAGATAGGGCACCCATTGGATGATTTTCATTTAAATTTATCAGGTGTAACTTGAATACGAGTCTTGTCTTATCAATAATGTCAACCAAAACTAGAGTAGCCATAATGTTAATAATCAACAACAATTCCTGTAAATATATTTGCAATTCAAGCTATAAACTTGACTTCACTGACTTGTGTACTTCAAAAAATGATAGAATTTCCTGCTCGAAATCTTACTCCACAAACACAAATAGTTCTCGCTATGGAATTTAATCAAATGCTCTTCTGTAAATTTTGTTCGAATGTAAAGTGATAAAAGAGTTTACTTTCTCATCTTTATAATGTTTGAGAATATAGTCGTTAGCCATAATAGTCAAATAGTTCTTTCCATTGATCATAATGGTTAAAATATAACACTCGTTATGTGCACACAAATGCTTTATCTTCACTAACCATCATTAACTCAAAAATGGGCATCTCAAAATTCATATGAATCTTACCACTCATGAATTTAGGGGATCGTTAAATGATTTGAATTTAAATGCTCCCTAAAAGAAAATAATGTTCTTTGTTCACCGATGGATAATGTTAATCAACTAATGAAGATGATGAAGACCGAGTCATACTGAGTATCATGATTGTGGAAATGGTTAGACCAGTTGTTATTTTGCCATTGATGTCAAGCAATTGATTAATTGATTTTTATTATGTTACCATATCTTAAGAGGAGAAGTTAAATGGGTGAAAAATATAGATTACACAATGATGAAGTAATGATGGTATAGTTGTTTGCTACTATATATTTGATGTTATCGAATCAGTACAATTGATTGAATAAGTCATCAATTGCAAAGAGTTAAAGTTATGACTGAAAGAGTTACTTTAATGAGCTAGACATAGTCAGTTGGTAGAAAGTTATGTATATCGGTCACAGTTATCAAACATTGAGTGAAAGACAAGTACCGAGCACAAAAAATGAGTTAGACACTGAGCAGTTAATGCAGATAGTTACCAAGTTGCAAACCAAGTATTACCAAGTACATGATATTGATTGTAAATGATGATAAGATCAAATTTAATGTGAAGCGATGATGAGTTGGATGAGGATAAGAATTAAATGAAGATTTTTAGAAGATATACGAATGTGAAAACTCAATGAGAAGATCTAAGGAAAAAATCAAGAGGTTAAACTTGATTATGAGAGTTCCAAGAAAAGTTCAAGTTCTGAGGTAAAAGTGAAATGGTTTACTGAGTTGAGATTTATGAAGAAGATGATCGAACGATAGAGTGCAAATGATGAAAAATCTAATTAAGGAGATTAAGAGGCAAAAGTATGTCTATATAAAGAATGAGAAATTAACAGAGATTATGTTGCTGGTGAATTAAACAGAGAAGAAGAAGAAGTTGAAGAACAACATTTATCGAGAAGAACAGAGAAACAGAGATTGAAGAATCTACAGTCTGAGAAAGAGATAAATGGAGTATGTGATACCAGTATTCAATTGAGAATCAAGGATCAGGCACAAGAAAAGGTAGTTGCTATATTTACAAATTGAATTTTTACTGTTGCTTATTAGTATTTGTAAAAGATAAATCTCTTAACTGAGTGGATTTAACCATCCTATTTGTAAAACCTAGAAGTAGGTGACATTCCAAAAGTGTGTTTATAGACCTCTAGAAAGGTCACTCCTAATAGGGTGAAGATCTTAACAGGTCTGAGGTAAATCCCCTAATAGGGTCACATTTAAAAAAATGTGTTTGTAATCTTTAACAAGATAAGTTCTTAACTGAGTGTATTTTAGAAGGGTGCAATTTTATTGTGGGTCACAATTCGCACAGAGGTTTTTCCCAAATTTCCTCATTATTTTTTGGTGTCAATTGAGTTAAATCTGGAGTCAACTGTATTAATCTAATGTTAATGAGTTTTAATGATTGATTTAAATATATGAGATGCATTATTGTTTGATTTATTAAGTTATTTGGTAAATCGGTTATTACTATATTTAGTTCTACCGAGTGAATCATTGAAGTTCAGTTTTAAGTGTTTAAAGTTTGATTTTGTCTAATTCACCCCCCTCTCAGTGGACCAGCAAATTCTCCACATTTCCTGGACTTGTGGAGTTCTTAGTTAACTCTCATGAATTCAATTCTCATTTCCTCACCCATGTCTTCTTCATATCATTTCTTACTTCATCAACATTAATAGTTTCCTTGCCTTTGGCATTTTCATCATTGTTCATCGGTTGACCTCTAGTATACTTTCTTTCTCTACATGACCTAGAAAGATGACTAACCTTGTTTCTGAAATAAAAAAACCATACATGTTCTATTATAGGGTCCAACATTGTCTCTTAATGACCTTAATCTTCAATTCACAGCCACATGTCCATAGTTGTGACATTTAGAACAAGTAACATTTGACCGGTTACCATGATTGATAGGTCTCTAACTATTGTAATCATATGACCATTAGTTGTTGATTCTTTCCCTGCACTCATTAGCTCTATGTCCAAACTTGTTGCAATAGTAACAAAAATTGATTAAATGTATTAGATTTAGCATTGTAGTTATCAATTCTTGTTAGATTGGGTGGCTTCCGTTGCACCAAAAGATCAACCTATCAATACTTGATACAACCACTAGATTTATAGAATCCACAGGGGGTTATTAAAACCTTGTCACCAACCGCTACATGGCTTGACCAAGACCAAGGGTGCACACCTTGCAACAATCCTTCCCTCAAGACATGCATGGGGTTGGAACCTATGACCTTAGCTTTGATACCAATTGTTAGATTGGGTGGTTGTCGTTGCACCAAAAGATTGACCTGTCAATGCCTGATACAACCACTAGACTTATAGAATCCATAGGAAGTTGCTAAACCCTTGTCACCAACCACTGCATGGCCTGACCAAGACCAAGGGTGCACACCTTGCAACATTTCTACCATAGGAGTTTTTTGATCTAGCAGTAGAACATTTAGGTCTAACATTTGGACCAATCAGTTTAAACCAACATACATTAGCAGTATGACCTTCCTTATAACAATTAAAACATACATGTTTATACCTTCTCTTTCCAATGTTTTTGTTCACCTTGGGTGTTGATTTTCTTTCTATATTGATGTCCTTAGTGCCAAAAGATTCACCAGCTTCAAATTTTGAAAAACCTAAACCTTGTTTCTCTCCATTCACCCCTACCTTCCAAGTTGTTCACCAAGTTTAGCAAAACTCTTTATGAATTTATCCAACAGATTTTTTGTAGCATTCAAATCTTCTTTTATCTTTTCATTCTCTTTCCTTATTCCCTCATTGTAATTCTCCGCTAGGGAACCCAGGAGAACTAACCTAAACATGCAACCAAGATAACAAGATAATTTTTTTTTAAATATTTATAAACAATAATGTTAACAATGTGAAAGCAACACATGAGATAACATGACATATACATAAGTACAACTCAACAAAGGTTACAAAAGTCAAGGGTTCCTTGACTTAGAATTAATTAAGCAAAATAATCTACGAATAACAACTATAAATACTAAAATAAAGGATACATCAACTAAATCCAATAATATACATCTCATATAATAAGACCACATATACTGTTGATTCAACATCCACTGCACATGTCATAGGGTATGCAATAATACATAACAATACAATAAAATACATTTTCCAAAAGATGTCATCCAATATACACATATGGTACAAATATACAACTCATGAAACTATACAAGTCTCCAGAAGAATAAGAAGATAGAAGAAGAACTGCAACAAGGATCATCCAAGCATGAAGATGAGCGTCAAATATCAATGGTAATAAGAATCACTACCACCTGACTGTGTGGAACCAAAGTTCCTCTCCCACCATGGTGAGGAGATAATAACAGGCCCACTCACACAGATATACAACAAGAAGGCAAACATCAAGGGTATACAACCATCATAAAGAAAAGCATAGGAAGATTCTAGAAGCTTTCTAAGTCACAATAAGGAGATCTATAGAATACCAGAGGTAACTGACACACGTAGGATAAGCTAAGCTATATATAGGAAGGTGTCATCATGTACATCTAAGTGTTCCTTCAATATCAACTTTATCTTCATCTGTATCATGTAAGTGTTCCTTCAATGTAGCAACCTCTTGCTCTGATATGAATAGTTGCTCCAACTTTTTTGTTAAGGCTTCATCTTTAACCTTTAGAGAATATTAATCAATTTTCTTGGCACCATCAACAACTCTTCTTTTTTAAATTCTTCAACCATCCCAATAGACTAACTTTCAAGCTCTCTTTTTCTAATTTTCCACTTCTCCTTTGAGTCCATTATTTTTATCCATCAAATTTGCAAGTACTTCCTACGATTCTTCAGGTAAAATAAATTCATATAGCTGTTCAATGTAGTCTTGACTTTCACTCAATTGCTCAGAAATCTCTCTTCTCTTATCAAGGGAATGCCTCAACTTTTCCTTCAGTTCATTGATAACTTTTCTTGCATCCTCAAGTTGCTTTTCATACTTGTATCTATCCATGTTGACTTACAGGGATATTTTCCTCAAAAAATTAGGTTTAATATCAGGAGGACCTAAGAGCTCTGATACCATTTGTTGGAAATATTATGACTGAGAGGGGGGTGAATCAGTAAAAACAAGTAAAGAACATATTCAACCACCGATCTGATTAATTGCACTAGCAACTTCCAAACCACAAAGCATATAACTGAAGTAAATAAATAAAAATAAACCATATCAAGAATCCACAACCTTGACACACATAAAATAGGTATTTTATCATGGAAACCCTTGTTAGAGGGAAAAAACCATGGTGGGGATGACACCCACAAGCCCAATACTGCAGTAAACAAGTTTTCCATGTCTGGAGCTACAAATACCCTTTCTGAGGGTTCACCCTGTTAGGAGATATTTTTACACTCTTAGGAGTACAAATAGATAATCTATGATTTACCTGAATAGAGGATTTTAAACCTCAATAAATAAGCTAGCATGTTAAAGGATTTACAAATAAGAACCTGTTAAAGTTCATCCTGTTAGGGGATTTGACTTGCTGCAACTGTTGGGGAACAACAAGATTGTTGATATGTAGAATGACATTGGTTGCCTATCAGATCCTTTCAAATCCTTTCCTTCCTGATTCTATATTGATCTTTTCTCCTTCAATTCATGACCATCCAATTTTAAAATCTGATCACAACCCTAAATCAAATGATTTAGTGCTCCTTATATAGATTGTCACTGAGTCACACAAGACCTAGGACTTTCACCATAGTTGGCTCAAAGGATTAGCCAACCTCCTTGAAAGTAGGGTCAAAAACATCCATTATGTCATCTACAAAATGTATTACAAATATTAGAATTATTTTTTCATCCTCAGATCCACCACCTTAAGAAAATTAATATGAAACTATGGTCGGTGATCAATAGGTAAACTAGCTTCACACTCAAAACATAATTCAATCAAAACTTGATAAATTTTTGCAATTGGAATCATGGATTCCACATACCATATACATATTGTATCTCTTATCACAACATCTAAATCTTTCCTCAACTTGGCTTCTACCACAATCTATGTCTAATATTGTTCTTCCTAAACACTAGTCAACATACATAGTTTATCTACTCTTTACCGATCATGTACAATTCTTACTGATCACTACAATCATGATAATTGAATACATCACCATCAAGGACAACTAATTATTCATCCACTCATGAACGCTCTTCATATCTCCTCCAAAACTATCATAATGCCAACAAGAGTATCCATCATTTGTGTGATGTTTGAGATTGTTACCATAACCTTGTAAGTGAGGTGATATTGTATTATTTTTGCTAGTTCTCATGACTCCTATTGTGATTTATACATACCTCTGATGTGGGAATAACCTATGTGGTTGTTGGCTAGCCTTTTCTTTTTCTATCATTTTGTATTGACTCTGGTGCGAGCATGTTGACAACCCTTGTAAAAGATCAAGTGGCATGTTTTGACCTTGTGAATGTATCACCTTATGGATGCAATTACCCCCCCTAAGTATGGGTGACCCTTCTTCGTTCTTTCCATATGTGTTGGTGGGTGTGCTTAGCCCCTTCTCTGATTGGAACCTTTCATGGTGTAATTATTGCATTTCATGCAAAATGGTAAAGAAATATGATTTGAGAAAAGACATTGTTGCATTGATAGAAATTATAGTGATGCATATGATTGGGATCATTGATGATTCATTGTTTGGTGAGTGTGGGTATGTTCTCTAACTTTGTTGAGATTTTGTGCTCCTTAGTACCATATAGTGGTTACTCCTCCTTTGTGACTATTATTGTTCATAATTTTTCATGAATGCATTTCATGATTGGTGATTTATTTTACTTTCTTGGTGGATCTTTCCACTTGTTGTGCGGGATATCATTTTGATACTTCTTATGCTTGGACTAGTCACCCAAACTTCTCTCTCTATCTATTTGTGGAATTTGTCACATTTGATTTATTGTTTAAATTATGCGCATTTTGGGATTTCTTATTGGAATTGATGATTCCCTCATTTGGGTTTTTCTCTTTTGTGTCGTGGTGACTATTCTGAGTGTTTGGTATTGCTGCCTTATTTTGTGTTTTGTGACTCTATCATGTTCAATGTGGACCTCTAATAGTATGTGCAAGGGGGAACATCATAGATAAACTACTATATTGTTCTTATTGAGTAGTTGCAAAGATGTTAATGAGAATGTCTTCTTGTCTAAATTAGGAGAAAATCTTGTTTTGGGCATAAAAGAAGTGCAATTTGGTAATGATGTATATGCATGTTAACATTAATTGATTTAAAAGATGCATTGGATTGTAAATATCCTTAGTATAGATTCTCATAGTTGCATTATGGAATTGATGAGTAAAGGTGTGCCATGTTAGATAAGACTAGAGCTACATGAACTCTAAGTAAATGGTTAAAAAATGTATGATTGTTTTTGGCAAACTTTATTTTGAGCACTACATAGAATCATGATATATGTTATTTTCTTTTAATGTCATTATGCATCTTATGCAATAATGGTTGAGCTTAAATTCTTGCATTGGTTTCTATCATGCATGCTTAATCATATTCTTGGTTGCTCCCATGATGTGATTTGAGACCTTGAGTGTTTCCCTTCTTGTCATTGTTATTATGGATAATTGGGTGTGACTTAGTCTACCTATGAGTTTTGATCTGTGTTGTGGGTCCTGCTGACCATGTCTTGTTGTTGTGCTTGCCTCTTTTAAAGTGATTGTGGAGGTACTTGATGCACCACTGTTGAGTTTTATTTCCAGTGAGTTTTATTTGGGGCTACTTTAGTTGTGGGATTCCCAACTCTTCTTAGACTGACATAGAGTGAGAATAAAGAGAATCTCATTTCCCAGTCTTGGTACTCTCATTGATATATCCCTTTATGGTTATATATATATATATATATATATATATATATATATATATATATAGGTTAAGTTATCCCTCCTTGGAAAGACCCATGTCAAAGATCAGGTAGCCAAAGGATTTCTTATAGTGTGGTATTCCTAGCTTTTGGCTAGAAGGAAAATATACCATTTGGTGTATCTTTCCATCTTGGGCTTGGATGTGGACTTGAGTGCAAGATTATGTTCACCATTAGGACTGATTGTTACCTTGTTTAAGGTGATACCCTAGTCTATTTGGGTTAAGTGAACTTAGTTTTCATCTATAGTTGAGCCCTTGACAAAAGAGAAATCACATTTCTCCTACACTGGGTAATTAGTTGTGCTTTAAGTACCCCTTCATGTGGAAGGAGTACATTATTGAGCCTCCATGGTGTAAGTGCTCTCGGTTGTGAGAGACAACCTTGTACATTTGTATCTCTTGGTACACCTGAGATGGATGTAGTATCCCTCAGAGAAGTACAATTTTTGGTAGATAATCCTTTCCTTTAATATTATCAGTTGAGTTAGTGGGACACTAGTTATATTAAAGTATGCTCTAGATAAGAATGGTAGTGCTTTTTAGCATTTTGGGTTGGGCTTTCCCTTGGGTTGGAGTGTTGATTTAGGATATTTGGTGCATTGGTCTTAGAGGAGACCCTCAAGGGTATTTTTTGGTTGTTAGATACCTTGTGATGAGGTAGAGTGGTTGGTGTTAAGACTCTTTGGGTAGAGATTATGGCTATATGTGTCTTTCCTAGCATGTATTGTGTTCCTTGTTGAAGGACTTTGTGTGAGTTGTTGATGCTCTTTTTCTATGTGGGACCCTTTCAACAGTTGTGAGGCTGGCTAGTAACGAAGTCAATGTGATTTCATGAGGCTTGTGAAGAATTTGTATGACTATTCTTACATTTTGAATGGTTTTTAATTGTGCACTTGGCGTGTTCTTCTGGTTTGTCTTGCAGGCTTCCAGGAGTAAGCCTAGTCTTTGGGGGGGGGGTGATGTAGTGCCTCTTTTTTTTTTCTTT